>OU898284.1:50360928-50399910 GCA_918026665.1 Diabrotica balteata
AAGAGAACAAAGAAGGCGATAAGAGCGAAAACAATAGAACAATAGACCATTGTCCATTGTTCTGTTCCCATTGTTCAACTTTGAACACCGTTAGGGCTCATAGAGCTGTTATTGTGTTGGTTGGGTGCTCCCGTCTACTGTTTCGGAGATTCTGTTGGTCACGGTGAAGGCTAGGTGGATGTAGTGTAAGAGCCATCGCGCGCCGTAGCCGGGGAGCCTCCGTTAGGGTGATAGGACGACCAGTCGGCATTATAGCGGTTCTTGAATTTATTTTTAGGTATATTTTTAGGTTTAAGAAGAAATAAAAAGAAAATAAATAAGTCAGTCGTGAACTATAGGTGCTGCAAATTTTCATCTGGGGCAGTTCGTCCTACACATTCTACTATTAACTAGTAACTGGTGAAAGCATAGTAGGTGGTTGCCGTAAGATAAGGCCACCTGCGTACGCTGTAGCCGGTTCTCTCTGTTTACTAACTGAGTGTCGACTAGCTGGCCTGGTGTTAAGAGTGTACTTGGGTCACGAACTGACTCCTGTGAAATTCCATATAGTTTACTAATTTGTAATTAGTAACTGAGGAAAATAGGAAGTCAAATTAGTATTCATATAAAACTCAGTGGTATACAAGGAAGTGCATCGGGGGACCGACAGCTCATTTTATTGTAAGTCTAGTCCGGCGACCCGCCATCCTATACATTGCACAGCGTATAGGAAAAAGGGTGTCTTCTGGGTGTACGCCTAGCCAACCACTGTTGAAATGCCGCGCTCGACCCGCTCAAAAAACAGTCAAAGCCGCGTCCTGCCGAACCACCTGATCCTCCTCCCGCACACAACAATTCGATTTACATCCAATACCAGCAACGACTTAACTCACGCTATCACACCTGACTTCCACCATTACCTCAAAAACCACTTTCACCGATCCCTATCTCACCTAATCAATACATACTACCGTCTCCTCTTACCTACAATATCCCTACACTTCACATTCCTGAAACCAACGTCACCACTCCGAAGATGAACGTCGCCACCGACAGTTTCGTCGAGGACCTGGTGACTACATTACCCATCGACCAAATCGACCGGTTGATCGCGCGTCTGCAGCTGTCCCGGTCTTCACTTATCGCCAATCCCTTTACATCAACAAAAATACCCTAGCACACCAACACCAACAAACATCCACCACACATACCACTAATATACTAACTACACCTACACCACAACCTACACCACAACCTACACACTCAAATTAGTATACATACAAACACATCCATCCCTCAACAAATCCCTTCCTACGCTACTGCAGCGCACTCTCCGAAACCACAACTTCCTCAAACAACTTCCCAACAACCCAAACACTTTAACTATCTCATTTCCAATATCCCCTGGAAAAATCCACACAACGTGATTTTTTCAGAATCATAAATACCAGAGAGAATTACTCCTTAACCAATCACCACTATAAAAGTTCTAACCCACCGGTACCGCACACCTTACCCACACCTCACCCGATAAATCATGTCGATGTCCAACGGCGACTCCGTGATGCTGTCGGGGATCCCAAAATCCAGATCTCTCCGAAGCACAATTCGAAACCATCAACCCTCAAAAAATACCACTACCCGTACCCACAATCCTGTTATATGGTGGTCGTCAAAGGAGTTGACAGAATATACTCATCCTTTTCACTAATTTAAACATCCCTGTCATACGTCTCTGGCGCATCATCTCCAGAGAGAATAAACCCACCACCTATGTAAAATTAATCACCTCAATGAATCCAAATACACGGAGATGCTCGCCAGGGGCGTGTACTTTGACGGCTCCGTAAGACCGTGTGAACTACCCTTTAATTCCCAATCCTGTTCCTCCTGTACCCAAGTATTGCGCCAAGTGCAGTGCTAACGGCATACCATTGCGGAATGCCCGCAAAAACAGTATAGGTGCCCTACTTGTGGTCAAGACCACAAATCCTCTCCTGCCCTAACCCACAAGCCCTAAATGCCCAACTGTGGTGGTGAGCATGCGGGCCTATTCAGCCAAAATGCCCACTCAGAAGGGAAAATTCCTAAAACCCCGCAAGAAAACACAACCCATAACTACAGATAAACGTGACCCACCTTACGAACTGTCTTCAGACATGAAGGCAGTGATGGAATTCACTTCCCTCATCCTTATTAACCTCCTTCCAGATAGGCGTCAGCTTATCCTGGATATTACCAACCGCATCTCCACTCTGATGTTCGGCCACAAGAGTACTCTTGTGGCTCATAACAACAGAGCTTCCATCTCCTTCCTGCCCCTCTAATGGACAGCTCAATAGGTGCTGTTAACTGCCAGGGTGTTCGAATAGGCGACCCCTTATTAAACATATCCTTCAACATCATAATATCCAAATCCTAGCCCTCACCGACACCCTCCTCAAAAACTGATCCAACTTTCCCCGGTTACTGCACGGTACACCGTCCTAAATGCCAAATATCTCGCGGTATTGGCTTCCTTATCAAATACGGTATCCCCTTTTCCCCTCATGTTACACCTATGCACCTTAACCTCAATGATGTTGACTTCCTGGCAGTGGACATTCCACCTAGACAATAACACGACAATTACAATAGTCTCTTATTACAAACATCCTCATCAGGACATGTCCGAGATTTTGTTCGATTATATCTCCAGCCTCAATAAGGCTATTATTCTCGGCGATTTTAACGCCAGACACGTTCAATTTGGCGACACCGCCACAAATAACGCAGGTAACGACTTCTCGGATATGCTCATTAATCTCCCTATTCATCGTATCCGTAATCGTGCGCCGACTTTTGTGGGTCACCAGGGCATGTCGATAGTCGATCATATTGTATGTACGTATGATGTGATCGATCTGTTAGATGACGAATGCTTTCTGGTGACTCCATCACGTCGGATCACTTACCTCTACTGGTTAAAGAACAGATATTTACACCCACCCCTCCTGCACCACCCAAAGTAATAAGAGACTATAGGCACGCTGACTGGGACCGATACAGAGCCTTTCTGTCAAATAACATTCCAGAGTTAGGCAACTTAGCACACACAGATGATATCGATTTAGGTATCACGGCCATCTCAAATCTGATAAATCAAGCAATTGATATATCAGTCCCTAATAAGGTTATAAATCCTAATAGGCCACCTCTACCGCAATACATAATCAATAATATCAAACATAAGAGACGCTTCTACGTCAGTTTCAACGCACTCGAAACCCCTTATCAAAGCAGAATATAACCGCATGTCAGCGGTGATCAAACTACAGGTGAAAGAGATGCAAGTCAGACAATGGCGGGCAGCCACCTCTAGTCTTGATTTCCGTGACGGTGGTAAGTTCTGGCATAAATTCAAGTGCCTAACTAAACAAAAAACCAATAATCCATCTCACATTATTGTGAACAATCAAATCATTAATACACATCAACAAAAGGCCGAAGCCTTTAAAAACCATTTACAAAACACTTTAATCACACCTAATAATCCTAGATTTGACCACGCCTTCCTGACTAAGACTGAAAGAGATGTAAACAGACTACTCGGCGCCCCTTTCGATCCTCAGGTGCCGCATGACCATCCCATCATGGCACCGGTGGATCAACAAACTTTCAAAAATTTTTGTCATATCGGCAAATCGAATTCACCGGGTCCTGACAACATTGCCAGGAGCTGCGTGAAACAATTTCCTCCGAGTGTCTACCTCTATTTAACAAATATCGTCAATGCCACTCTCAAACTCTGCTATTTCCCCATCTCAATGGAAAGTAGCAAATACAATTATGCTCCTTAAAAAGGGCAAACCCCGCACAGATCCTAACTCTTATCGGCCGATTTCACTTACAAATGTTTTAGCAAAAGTCTTTGAGAGGATCCTAAAAGAAAGACTCATTGACTTCACCAACGAACACAACATCATTCCCTCTTTTCAATTCGGCTTTAGAGAAGGGTGCTCTACTAATACGGCATTGACTGAGATTGTCACACACATTACTCAAAGTCTGAACGACAGCAAACTCGCATTAGGTATTTTCCTCGATGTTCAAAAAGCCTTCGATCAAGTCTGGCATGTGGGACTGATCAAGAAACTATTGAACATTGGACTACCAATTCCTTTCGTCAGACTAATCCAATCATACGTCTCTGAACGTCTGGTCCGAGTTAAGGAACGTGGTTATTTCTCCGATTCCTTTACTCCAACAGCCGGAGTACCACAGGTCTCCGTACTGGCCCCTATACTTTACATAATATACAACAGCGACTTCCCTAATACTACACTAACAGAACCACCACTCTACTTTACGCAGATGATACTGCTCTGGTAACTACAGCAACGAACGTTGATTCTGTTCTCAGGAATGCTCAAAATCACCTTAGACTAGTCGAAAACTGGTGCAGGAGATGGAGAGTGTCCCTGAATCCGAACAAAACTCAAATGATTCTTTTAGACACCCTAATCACAGTGTACGCGCGGCCTCCTTTAACGAAAGAAACTATCTCACGCTATGGGGAGATCAACTCCAACTCCGTGATCAAATCGAATACCTCGGTGTAAAGTTCACTCGAACTTTGAATTGGAGGGCCGATTTGAGCGCAGCCTGTGCCAAGGCTAGGAGCAGATTGAGTCTCCTCAATAGTTTGAGATGTAATTTCGGGGCCACGCACTCTAGAACATTAATTTTCACCTATAAAACTTTTATTAGACCTATTTTTGAATACCGATCAAATATTTATGCTACATTATCAAAACCAGTCAAAGAAAACCTATTAAGCCTAGAGCGGAGGATTCTGCGTAGAGTGAATGGCAGACGCAACGACTACCCTTCAGCCCTCATTCATCAACTATCTAATATCCAGCCCCTAAATGAGAGACTACACTCTCTGAGCAGAAGTTATACTACACGCACTATCCGGAGCCAAAACCTCAGAGCTCAACGCATCCTAAAAACTGTCTGCTCTTCCCGCGGCAATGTATTCACCAGACATCCTAAACCCAAAATCCCACACCTACCCGCAATTCTACTGGAACTCGCCAGTAACGAACTCCCTGATGAATACATTGACATACAGGAGGCAACTCCCCTCTATTTTCGTCGCATTCCAAGCTAAATTGCTCACTTCGAGCTTGCCTAGACAGGGGGGGATCGGTTTTCTGCGGTTTCCCGATCCCACTTGCAAACGATACCTGTCTATTTTGAGGATACAGCCGCAGCTGCCCTCACGCGTCGCGTTAACACATTTACTATTTAACATATTAATGCATGTATTTATACATATATTAATATTGCATTCTGTACATATATTAATTTGACATTCACTAACTATCACTAATATTATTTTTTAGAAAACAATTCTGAAAAGAACCGACCACTACCTTTCTCCTCTGATTGCCTGGCTGCACCCACCAGTGGACCACGAAGCAAAGAACCAAAGCCAACACCAACAAACAAGAACCACATCCTGAAGAGGCAAGAGCCTATAACAGGATGCCAAAACCCCAAAACAAAAAGAAGTACCATACCAAAGACAGAGAAAACCAACGCAACAATGAAGAATTCCTCATTCCTCATTCAGCGATTGAAATCTCAACCACGCGCGAGAGAATACCCTATATGCTATAGACTTTTAAGTTTCTCTTATGCTGTGATGTGTGAATCTTAGGTATATAATAAATAAAATATTTAGCGTTCCTTCCTCGGCTAGTTAATTTATTACACCATCCTACAAATACTTATTCAAAAATAGAAAAATTTACAATAAAAAAATTTTATGCTCTGGGAAAGGAAGCAATACACATTTTTTAATAATTTTTACCTGATATGACTTCAACTCTTGAAGAATCACCGATTTTTGTGCTTTGCAAATGGATCCGTCAGTGTAGCATAAAGAAAATGGAATAATTCTAAAATTAAAAAAAAAAAGATATTTAAACTACAGGGACAAGTAAATTTTATTACATATAATATGTATAGAGAAAATCATAAGCATAAACTGTTGCCGAGAGGGGGCATTTGGGCCTGTAGGACCCATCGCCGGCTCTTCGGACTTCTTTCTGTCCCCGGAATTTGATCGGGTGTTGACCATCGTTGCTTGTCGCTGGTAAAACGTGTTAATACTGCTACTGGTATAAAATAACAGTTACCGTGACAAGTATCTGTTATAGGTAACCGTTCCAAGGAACAGTTACAAAATAGCAGATCAAAAATAGAAAACAGAACAGGTAAAATAATCTAAGTATTCCTTGACTTACGGAAGAAATAACTTAGTAAACAAGAAAATAAAATGGTATATAAAAATACAATGTACAGAAAATGTTTCTAAGTGTTTCCTGATTTATGGAAAAAACAACTTAGAATGAAAAGTAAAATACACAAAAATAAAGGAATAGAAAAATACAGAAATATATAAATAGTGTTTCTTGACTTACGGAAGAAACAACTTAGAACAGAACACAAACAAGAGAATCAAATATAGTAAAATGTAAAAATAAGAATACAAATATTTACAAGTGTTTCTTGACTTGCGGAAGAAGCAACTTGTAATAGGAAATAAGGAAATCAAATACAGAAAAGATATGGAAATATTGCTAAGTGTTTCTTGACTTACGGAAGAAAATATCTTAGACAAAATATCGGAAATAACAATGCAATAATGAATATGAAAATATCTCTAAGTGTTCTTTTGACTTACCGGTAAAGAAAAACTTAGACACACAATAAAATAACAAGTCAAATGTCAGAGAAATATTTCTAAGAGTTCTTTGACTTTGACCGGAAAGAACTACTTAGACACAAAATACAAGTCAAATATATAAAATAGAAATAAGCAAAATAAATATTTGTAAGTGTTCCTAAGTACATGAACAAATATAGATCAGAGTAATATTCTAACCTGAAAAGGTCTGAATATACAATAATGCTAAAAATAAAAATGGTATATAGGTAATCAGAAATAAAACAATAACTTAGTCGGAACAATAATAGCACCGACTAGGTCTACAGTAGAAGAGGCAAGCTCGACTGACCGATGAGGGAAAATCCACCTGCTTTTATATAAAACAAATCCTTTTGTTTTACGTAGCAAAAGTGGAATTTCCCTGCATCGAGTCAATTAGAAATTCGGATTTGGCCAAACTTGGAATTTCCGAGTATTTCTCCGAATTTCTTGATGCGTGCGGCACGCCTCCGTAGACAAAACTCACCTTTACAGTTTAAGAACGGCGATATACAATAAGAATTTATTTTTTTGTTCGTTTGCCCCAATATTTTTGTCGGACAATTAGATTTTTTTATTTTAAATATAATTGTTTATAATTTCGTATAAGTGTCGGAAAAATGGTTGTAAAATTAAGGCATGCACAAACCCTGTGTAATTTAGACATATGCATTTCCAAAAAAAAATTAATTTTTTTTTTAAATTGTATCAATATGTCCCATTGTTTTTGTCGGACAAATGATTTAATATGCATTATACATGCAAACAAACAGAAAAAAAAAACAACAATCTGTGGTAATAAATAAAAATATTTCATAAAATTGACATCTTTGGCGCGTCCAACTGCGCACATGTCTCATGAAAATTGTCCGACAAGGTGTTTGAACTTCTGGCTAATCAATGATGATTGACCATATTCCTGATTCTACCATTTATTATTAAAATACATAAAAACTTCAATTATATAAGGAGGCGTGTTTACCAATTTATTGCTGCATGACAAGAGAGCGAAATTACAATTTGACAGCCGTTACATAAATTATGACAAACTTGCCAACACTCTTACTACATAAGTACCTAAACTTAACAAAATAAAATTTATGTCTAACCATGCCGGCCCCCTTGAAAGGGCGCAGTTTCTTTCAAAACCTACAGAACTAACAAAATAAAAACAATGATTAATGAATTAAAAGAAAAGGTTAACACTACAGTTAAAAATTGTCAGTTCTCATTACTTAAATTGAAATTAACATACAAAACATTATGAATTGAACAACTAAATTTAACAGTCTATTGGCAAAACACATCACACCAGCATTAAAAGTGTAGCAACTCAAAAATGTGAGTATTTGAGTTAAGGTCATATTTGAATTCCTCGAATAATTACCTATTCGCCAATAAAACTGCAGTAATTGTATTCCCCCTAGTGTGTCACAGGTGGCGATGTAAGTCGGTTTTGCTGAATGATTACTCGTTCGCCCGCATTATAAAACCGCGCCATTTTTAGTTACGCTCCGACTTTCGTGCAGAGTGTACGGTTTCACAGTGTGGCATTTTGAGTTGCAACGGTTTTGGTGAGTAAACTTGATAAAACTGCAATAATAATTTAGATTTAATACAATTTAGCTGATGTACTCAGATATTTTTACAGCAGCATTTTGAATTGTAGCAGTTTTGTTGCTTAAATTTTAATTTGTTTAAAGTTTATTTTGTTTTGCTACATTTTTAATGAACTATTTTTTAAATTTAGGGTTAAATCGGTACTAATAGTGAATTTATTTTGTAACGTTAATTTAGTTAGTTCTTGATATTTGGGATAATTTTGAATATTTTATGTTAACTATAAGAGATTTATTTTTATTTTATAGATTTTGGAATATTAAATTTTCATTTCAAATTAATAAAAAGATATTTTTGAGTTGCTTCACTTTTGACGGTTTAGTTTATTTATCGTTATTGTTTCAGTGTAATGCCGAGCCGTGGCTGTTTATTTGTTGGCATGGCTTTACAAAAGCATGAAAATAAAAACATTAATAAAGATTCTTCCAACATTTCATCAGTTCAAAGTATTCCTTTGCATGACACCACAAATTCTTTAGAATTCAATTCAAAGGAATCTAATCAATCTAGTCGTCAACATGATAAGTCTTCTTTTATGCCTGGAAATGAAAATGTACTACCCGAGAATAGCATATATTTAAATGAAACTCCAACCATTTCCAACGAAAACACCTATAATCATTTATGTCTACCAAGTACTTCTAATATTGTTAATATGGATCAGAGAAAAAATTATTACATATCACCCATTCGAAGTAACGAAAGCGATATAGATGATTCCGATGCTGATCCAAATTTTGATGTCTCTCCAGACAAATCATTCTCAAACAGATTAATTCCTACAACTAATAATTCTTCAGCCAGCAGCAGCAGCAGCAGCTCTTTGACTAGTTCTGACAGTTCCGATAATGCATCTGAGTCTACAGTTTCGAATATTGGAGATAATGGAGAAAAGAAAGGAAAAAAAAAGAGTCCGAAAACCTGAGAATTGGAAGACGAATGTAGCAAAAAAGTTACGAAACTCAGGTAAGGCTTCTATGTCTAAGTCAAAAAAAGAAATTTCAGGAAGAATGGTTCGTGAAGGTTGTGGTGAATTATGTCGTTTGAGATGTAATAATATTAATATCGAAGATAGGCAACGCATTTTTAATAATTATTGGGAAATGGCTGATCTTCAACGTCAAAGAGATTACATCTTACGACACATAGATGAAATCAAACCTAAGTACAGATATTCTAGCACCCAAAATTTAAGAGCACTGAATAAGGCATATTTTTTGAAGTGAACGGTACTCGTATACGGGTTTGCAAAAAATTTTTTAAAGCTACACTTGCTTTGAACGACAGGCCAATTGATACAGCGCTTACTAAGAAAACTAATTCTGGAATTGTTCAAGAGGAACTTAGAGGCAAACATATCAATCACCCCACTGTTGGCTCTGATATTATAAATAGTGTTATAGAATTTATAAATGATATTCCGAGAATTGAGTCACATTATTTAAGAGCCCAGACATCACGTGAATTCATACAGTCCGACAAATCATTATCAGATTTGTATAGAGACTATAAATTTACTCGTGAAAAAGATAACTTGCCCTTTCCTTGCCAAACAACTTTTAATCGTATCTTTCACACATAATTTAACATATCTTTTTATATTTCTAAGAAAGATCTCTGTGATTTGTGTGAAAGTTATAAAAATGCTGATGTAAATGATAAACAAAAATTACTTGAAAATTATGAAAATCATCTACGAGAAAAACAATTGGCAAGAATAGAGAAAGAAAACGACAAAAATAGGACTGATGTTAAAGTAGCTGTATACGATTTACAAGCAGTGATGCCTGTTCCTTAAGGCCAAGTGTCATTATTCTTTTATAAATCCAGAATAAACTGTTTCAACTTTACGGTGAGTGATTTTAAAGCGAGAAATGTTACATGTTATTTTTGGGATGAAACAGAAGGTAAACGTGGTGCAACAGAAATTGGAAGCTGTGTACTTGCTTATATACAAAATTTAATAGCTGATAATTATAATGAAGGTAAAAATTTAGATATCATTTTTTACTCTGATAATTGCTGCGGCCAGCAAAAGAATAAATATTTATTAAGTGTTTATGCATATGCTGTTTTTTACATGGGAATTAAATCTATTACACACAAGTTTTTGATTCGAGGGCATTCACAGAATGAAGGTGACAATGTTCACAGTGTAATAGAAAAACAAATTATAAGACATGTTATGTCGGGCCCCATTTACACTCCGCAACAGTATTCCACACTGATTCGTACTGCAAAACAAACTGGTCCGCCTTATACCGTCGTGGAGATGACACATGACATGTTTTTTGATATCAAGGCTTTGCAGGAAGAGTAGGGAACAAATTTCACTCTGGATGAAGATAAAAACCAAGTTAAGTGGCATGACATAAAAATTCTTCGCGTTGAAAAAGAAAGTCCTGGAGTCTTTTTCTATAAAACGAGCTACTCTGATGTAGATTTCAAGAAAACGGAAGTACAGAAAAGGAAAGCTAAAGTAAATAGAGAATTATTTTCAGAAGGTTTGAAACTTGTGTATAATAAAAAAATTCCATTGCCTGATGCTAAAAAAAATGATATTAACGAACTTATTGAAAAAAATATAATTCCGAAAACCTATTATGATAGTTATTATAAAAATGTATTAGATTAGGCCTAAATTAATGTACTGATGGCAGTTTATTTTTTTTTTACATTGCGAATAGTATTTATGTTATTGTCTATATTCTGTTGAATCTCAGTTTAGTTTTTTCCAATTGTGGATAGTTTTTATGTTTTTGTCAACATTGTGTCAAACTAATGATTGTTTTTGAATATTTTTTGTATAAAATACTTTGTTTAAAATAAATAACATAATTTTAAAATTAAAATATGACTTTAATAATTACTTTTTCTGAAAGTCTCTTGTCTATTTCACTAAAAAACTACAGTTTTGTGTTATGATTCACATTGACAAATTTAGATTAAAAGTGTTGCATCTTAATTTAATTGCAATAAAAGTGAATTAATTCAAAATAATTTTGAACTCATGACGGTTTTCATTTTTCGAAAGTGTAATAAGTCAAAAAATCTCACTTTTTTCTATTAAAAATGCAAGATTAATACTCATGTGATACCAAAATACTTCGTAAACCAATGTGCTTCCAATATGATTTACAAAAGCTTTTAAATCTTTTACTATATCGAGTAGATTAGATTTTTTCAATTTGTCGAAAAAGTGGTTTTTTTGAGTTACTACACTTTTAATATAGGTGTGCGATATACGATTGAGTGCTATTTTTGTTTCACTCCCACGCACTTTAACAGTTACAACTCTAGTAACTCCATCTGGACCTGGATGCATTTCTGTCACTCGTCCAAGAGGTCATTGAAGTGGAGGAGTCCTGTCGTCTTTAATCTGCACCAAAGAACCTAACTTTAACATTTGGTGGCAATTAGATTTCCATTTCTGACGCATTTGTAGCTCGTTCAAGTATTCCAGTTGCCATCTCGACCACAGCTGTTGAACCATTACTTGTATAGATTGCGATTTATCGAGACGGTTCTCAGGAACATGAGTAATATCACTCTCTGGCAACATAGTTAAAGTACGTCCAATTATAAAGTGTGCTGTGCAATCATTAAATTTCAAAATTTTACATTGCTTTTTATTAAACCTCTTAGTGGTGCTACTATTTCTGTTAGATTTGGTATAAATTTTATTAGATAATTTACCATTCCCAGTATACTTAACAATTGTTTTTTATTTTCTGGTACCTCTAACGCCATTATTGCCTCTACATATAAGTTATCTGGTTTTATCCCCTCTTTGGAATAAATCTGCCCCAAATATTTCACTTCATTTACTTTATATTGTAACTTATTAGAATTAAATTTAACATTAAATTGCTTAGCTCTTTCTAATACTTTATTATTCATTATCAAGTCATGTTCTCTTTCATCTTTTCCTGCTATTATTATGTCATCAAAGTATATTGGAACATCTAAATCCCCAAAAATATTCTTATTTAGCCGTTGAAAAACTTCTGAACTACATGATAGGCCAAAACACAATCTCTTAAAGCGATATTTGCCGAATGGGGCTATGAATGTGCATAATTTTCGGCTATCTTTATCTAACCCTATATGATAAAAGGCATCTGAAATATCCATCACACTGTAATGAACCTGTTTTTGGTATCTCTCTTATTGTTTAAATTAACCTCATCCAGTTTGCAAATTATTTTTAACTTTACACATGTTTTTAATTCAAGAATAGGTTTGCCTTGTACATCTATAACTACAAATTTTATATTTCTAATTTTATTTTTGATTAAACATTTTAGGACTATACTGCCCTGCTTAGTAAAAACGTCCGATCTACAATTTTCGTTTTTTCTAGATAAGGTTATATTCTACTACTATTAGATGTTTATCATCTTATTACTTAGTCAGAAAATCCTTTCTGCCACCTCAAATCGTACAAAATCATAAATTTGTTTGTCCTTTCTACAACTAACAGCCGCTGTGCTTAGAATAATTATCCTATATACTGACTACTTAGTTAAAGCGTCCTGTCTGCATCAAATTGTGAAGATAGGACTTTTTGACTAAATAAGTCATGTTGAAATCATTCAACTGGTGAAATTAATGTTGACCTAGCGCTTATACGAAATATATGACTAGGGGAATTATTCTGTGAAGTGATGTGAATACCCGATCGCGTCATATAGATATTTGATAGATAATTGGATGTAATAATTTTTGTTGATTTCATTTGTATTTTGTGACGCTTGCAGCAAGCAGACTTATTTTCGTAATACAGTATTGCCCAAAATAAACAGTACTGAAACTGAAACATAGATGTCTCTTTGTGCGCGCTGTCATATTCAAAAAACTAGTATAGACCTGTCAAGTAATCCTTAAACAATTAATTATTTAGGCTTAATCGTTAAAAATGGTGTTCAGTACAGAGGAGAAAGTCTTTCTTGTGGAGCATTATTTTCGCTTATACGGAATCGGCAGACGTAATAGTGCAAGTCTGTGTTCAATTCACACAACGGTTTAATAAACGTTCTCCAAGTAATGCTGTAATTTTGAAGGTTGTTGAAAAGTTTAGAAATACGGGTAATGTTTTGTGCCAACGAATAGGAAACAGGGCGTCTCAGGACAGTTAACAACAACGATAACCTTGAACGTGTTTTTGAGTGAATCTTGAAAAATCCGAAAGCCAGCTAGACAAGAACAGCGTTGCATCTTGGCTTAAAACGAACTTTCTTGCAAAGAATCCTGGAGGAGCTGGGTGCATTTTCGTATGTGATTCAGGTACATCAACAAATATATCCCAGGGATTATCACAGTAGAGTGGAATAGTGTACCAGAATTCTTGCATTACAGTATGAAAATTCTGAATTGTTTAAAAATGATCGATCAGGTACATCAGACGAAGAACATTTTAATTTGTCAGGCCATGTAAATCGTCGCATAAATCAATTTTCGGGCTTTGTCAGACCAGATGAAGTTCAAGAAGTTTCTTTACATACCTCAAAAGTGACTATCTGGTATGCAGTTTCGGGACACGGAATCATTGGTCCATACTTTATCGAAGAAAATGGTAGGCAAGCCACACTTTTCAACAGAGGTACATACAAATTTTAACACATTTTATTCCTGATCTATGTCAATTTTGTCGTGCACGTAATTTGACATTTCGAGACCAATTTTTCCAGCAGGATGGGGCAACTTGCCAAACTGCTGCCGCAGTTCGTCAATTTCTTCCGGGACATTTTCCAAACAAATTCATTGCACGCTTTACTGACTCCCCCTATCCTGCACATTCTCCAGATTTAACATCTTCAGACATATACATTTGGGACATGGCTAAAACTGTCGTTTTTGAACGGGCATTATGAACAATCAATAAGTTAAAGGATGCCTTTAGAGCCTTCTTCGCAGACTTGAGACAACCTTTATTCCATAAAATTACGAGATATCTGGAATATCGGTATAAAGTCTGTCTTGAGAGTGGATCTCATTTAGAACATGTTTTAAAGTGTCAATATTTTTTTTTAAACAATAAAATAATTACTAGTTCAGTACTGTTTATTTTGGGCTATACTGTACTAGTAAACTAAGTGTATTAACTATTGTACTTTTTGATTCGCTGTGGTAAGTAAAAATAAATATAAATAATAATTGAGTAGTCAGTAAATTTTTGTTTTTCTTCAGGAAAATGGACAGGGGGAAAAATTAGTTGCATTAGCATTGCATAATAAACAGTTTCGAGAAGAAATACGCATTGACGGCAAGAAAAAGAAAAAACGAGAATTTGCTGATGCAGAAGTTGAATTTAATGCAGCAGAATCTTCTACAGCTTCAGAAACAACACTTAACCCGGGTGAGGATAAAATTATATCAACTAACAAACACTTTTCCAATAATATTAACGAGTATTATTGATAATATCGTGCAAAACGTAATCCATACTGTTGAGCTGAAAAGTGATAAAATTTATACAAAGAAAGGTACAATCAGAAAACGCAAAAAGTATGATTTGTCACCAGCTATTAGAAAAAAGCAAAAAACAGATTCTTTGAAGCAAAAACATTTCATTAAACAACCATGTAATCCAGAACAGTGCAAGTTAAAGTGTGCATCAAAAATTAATGTCCAGAGACAGCAAGTTATTAATCAACTAGTGTGGGAAATGAGTGCAGACGCCAGAAATACATTTATATACGGTTGTATAAGGCGGTTCGATATAAAACGAAGAACAGCTGGAACAAACACATGTCGCAGAAATACGTTCAAGTATTACCTGAAAAATATAACTGCTGATGAAGTTAATGTTTGCAAAACTTTTCTTCTTTCTACTCTGGGATTTGATGTTAACAATGACCGAATTTTGAAAACTATTCGAAACACTCCAGCAGCTACGGCCATAATACCGGTTCCTGATAAAAGAGGACGTCATCCATGTAAATGGAAAATTGATACCGATCGTATCAAACAACACGTACAGTTATTCAATCCGACAATAGCACATTATCGTCGAGAACATGCACCAAATAGGCTGTATTTGCCCAGTGATATTTCTATTACACAAATGCACAAGCATTTCAAGGAAATGTATCCAGATATGAAAGTCAGTTATGAAGTTTATCGTAAAAATGTTAGTGATATGAATATATCATTTGCAAAGATGGGTCATGAAGAGTGTTTTGAATGTGAAACATACAACCTACATAAATCTGAGACAAAACATAATGAAGTTAATGAAAATGCAGACTGTGACTCCTGTCAAACATGGAAGAAGCATAAAATTTTATATGACTCAGCTCGGAAAGAATATCAAAATGATGTGGCTGTATCCACAACCTCTCACGAAATGTATATTTCTGTTGATTTACAAAAGGTGATCATGTTACCTCGGGCAGAGATGTTTAAAGAGGTAATATTTGTTCCTCGCATTATTGCATACAACGAAAGTTTTGTGCCAATCGGTAATTCATCGAATAAACAAAAACCAACAGCGGTTATTTGGCATGAGGGTATATCAGGCAGAAATAAGGAAGACATCATTTCGACTTTTTACAGATTTATTTTACATCACAGAGATAAAAAAAATATAACATTCTGGTTAGATAACTGCGCATCGCAAAACAAAAACTGGGCAATTCTTTCCTTTCTCATATATATTGTAAATAGTCCTGAAGTTCAGTTACAAAATTTGACTCTAAAATTTTTTGAACCTGGACACTTTTATGGCAGCTGATAGTTTCCATCATCAGGTAGAAAAGGAACTAACAAAAATGGGTAAAGTATTCGACTTTGATGACTTTATGTCTTGTGTCCAGAATTCAAATTCTGGAAAAGTGCAGATATTACCTATGCAAACAGAACATTTTTATGCATGGAAAGATCATAGCTCAAAGCATAAAATTAATCACTTGTCACCAAGGCCATATTTACGAGATATAGTTCTTATTTCTTGTTCAAGAGGAAGTAAAAACCTTAAATACAAAGTAAGCTTTTCAGACAATTTTATAAATCTTAATTTCCTAATGGCAAAATCTTTCAAAGCAGACATACCTAAACCCCATATGCATACTAAGGCTCGAGGGATTGACATGAAGAGAAAACAAACTTTGCTAAATAAGCTCCGCCCAATATTACCTAAGAATAGGATTATGTTTTGGGAAAATATGCCAGTGTCAGAATCCGTCGTTGAGGATAATTTGTAATTTGATTTAATTTTTTTTTAATGTAATTACTTTTGTGGTAATATACAATATGTATCAGTTTTGCCTTTTTTCTTAATAAACTTATTTAATGAGTAAATGCAGTTAGTAAAATTTTAATTGTCATTCATATTTAAACTAAAAAAGTCCTATCTGAAAAATTAATAAATCTAAATAACCAATACATTAATAATGCTTAGTTAAAAAGTCCTATCTATCAAATATCAAACTTGGAGTAGTTTAAGTGATTGCTGGTAAACCAAAAAAAAAAATTTAATCCTAATTAACTACTTATATGCAAAAAAGCAACAGTCTGCTTTTTAAAATGACGACGGCACGGTATTAACTACAAATATTGCTTTTTCTCAAAAGTCTAATATTGCCAGTTAGGACGTTTTTACTTAGCAGGGCAGTATACTGCCTACAACTCATACATGTCACCACACGCTACAATACTTTGCTCAGAATGAACTATTTCACTCTTCCTTTCTAATTTTTTAATCCAACTTAGTGGAAGTACATTACATTAAGCCCCAGAATCAACCTTAAACTTAATTATACTATTATCAATACATACATTTTCTGTCCAACTTTTCTCTAAATCTGAATTAATATTTTCATAAATGGTAAATATAGTCAGATTATCAATAACAACATCCTCATCCTTTGAGTCAAAATCATCAACAACATTTACATGGTGGTTAAATTGATCGCTATTCATATTTTTATTATAATTGTTCAAATATTGACCTTTATGCTAATTTACCTTGTTATAGCTATAATTATTTGTTTTACTGTTACCAGTTTTGCATCCAACTACAAAATGTCCCACCTGTCCACACTTTGCACAATTTTTTCCAAAAGCGAAACATTTGCCCTTCTTTCGCATTTTAGGCAACTGTACTCCTTACTATTATTATTGCCTTTGTCGCTAGTACTGGGATTATCATGACTGAAACTTCTTCTTCTAAATAGATTGACTTCTTCCTTGTTTAAATTTTTGGCTTGGATCTTACTAGCTTCCATTGTCTTACATGTGTCCTCTACAGTCTTCAGATTTAAATTACTTATACCCAATAGTTTTTCTTGTAAATTATGATCTTGGACACTCAAAATTATCCTATCTCTTATGAGACTGTCTTCTTGAGTTTCAAAATTGCATGGTTTAGCCAATATTTTTAAGTCTTTTATAAAATGATCCATACTTTCTCCTTCTGCCTGATTTCATGAAAAGAACTTAAAATGATCAAAGGTTTCATTGTTGTTGTCAAAAAGCTACTTACTTCTTTGTATTTTCCTTGTTGTTCTTCTGTGAGATTCAATGTATTAAACACTTCTATGACCTCTTCTCCAGAATAACTTAAGAACAAATCAATTTTTCGTTCATCTGATTTACCACTTAAATCGGCTGCTTTTAGGTAAATATCAAAATGCTATTTAACTTTTCATAGTTTTTATGCAGGTTCTGATCGAATATTAGATTAGATGGCGGCTTAGATCCACTTACTCCATTTTTAAGACTGTACTAGGGAATTATTAACGCATCAGTACTTTACGATGCTTTTCCCAATGTATATTCTTATTAATTTATACCTGCACTGGAACCCTGTGTCATGTTGCTTGCAACATGTAGAAACGGATATTTCATTGCGACTTTCATTACTACATCTCATTATTTTGGTACTCTGTGCCAGTGTCACTTTTGCTTCTGATATTTTCGAGATATTATTGTTCACTTCGAAAACATTTATTGTTATTTGTATTTATAATATTGGCAATAGTTAAGGTAGATTTACAGATTCAAGATTCCCTCTGTAAAAGTATATTGTTATTGGTTACTAGTTTTTTAATTTTTTTTTAACTCCGCCGTTGCCTGGTCCCAAGTCCAGGATGAGGAAGGAGGAGGGTTAAGCAAGGGACTAACTATTCCTTCTTGTAAAAAAACATAGTTATGAAAACGAAGCACATACCTCGGATAAGAACGGATCTTTTAAGACGACAAAAGCGACGACAAAGGACAATGAATATAGAAACCTGAAACGTACTAAGCCTATATCGGCCTGGAGCCCTAACTCAGGTGGTCAAAGAACTTGAATCCAGAAACATGGACATAACTGCTTTACAAGAGATTAGATGGACTGGAGAAGGTACACTAAAAACTAATAAATCAGTAGTATTTTTCAGCGGAAGCGAACGAGAACATCAATTCGGAACTGGTTTTATAGCCAGGGAAAGTCTTGTGGGGTCAGTTTTAACTTTCAAACCCGTTAATGAAAGAATTTGTTATATCAGAATCAAAGGACAACTACATAACTATTCCCTAGTTGATGCCCATGCACCGACAGAGGAAAGGGAAGAGAATGTAAAAGATAACTTCTACAAAAAACTAGAGAAACTGATAAATAATTTACCTAAACAGGACATGCATATTATCTTAGGAGATTTCAACGCAAAGATTGGGAAGGAAGCAGCGTACAAACCAACAATAGGTAACCATAGTCTTCACGATGTTAGCAACGATAATGGAACAAGGCTAATAGACTTTGCAGCATCCCACAATCTACTAATAAAATCGACAATGTTTGAACACAAGAATATACACAAACAAACATGGGTCTCCAACGACGGCGTCACAAGAAATCAGATTGATTATGTTCTAGTAGATGCCAGGAGGGGTAGTAACTGTCTAGACGTAAGAAGCCTAAGAGGAGCTGATGGAGACACGGATCATTTTCTTGTAAAAGCGAAGATAAGGACAAGAATAGCGTCCAAAAAAACACACAAGAATACACCAACACAATTATGGAATACCGAAGTTCTACGTAATAAGGAGACAGAACAGAAGACTATAACAACATAGACTCAGCTTGGAAAAATATCAAAGTAGCTCTGACAAGCGTATCAGATGAAATACTAGGACACAAAAAGAAAACAACAAAAAAATGGTTCGATGATGATTGCCTGAACTCCATATTAGCAAGAAATATGGCTAGAAGGAACATGCTACAAAACCCCTCGCACAACAACAATGAAATGTATAGACAAAGAAGAACAGAGACAAGAAAACTAATGAAAAGGAAGAAGAGAGAGTATCAGGAACAAATAATCAGAGATATAGAAGAAAAAAGAAAGAACAAACAAGCGAGGCAGTTTCTTTAAAGGAGTTTCAGATATCAAGACCGGGTACCAAGCAAGAACAGGAAACTTTCTTCAAAACGACAGTGGACAGCTTATCACTGATGACAATAAAATCTTAAAAACTACAAAATCCTTGCAAACATCATTCTAGAAAGAACCAAAACATACACATAGACAGATACACAGAAGAAATCGTTGGAGATTATCAATGCGGATTTAGACCGGGCCTCTTTACAATTGACCAGATATTCACAATAAAACAGATAATGGAAAAATGCTGGGAGTTTGATCGTGAGCTTCATCAGATGTACATATATTTTAAACAAGCATTTGATAGAGTATGTAGGGACAGACTGTGGACAGCGATGCAGGAACTTGGCTTTACAAAAAAACTAGTCCGGTTGATACGGATGTGTATGGAACGGTTACGATGTAAGGTGAGAGTTGGACAACAATACTCGGAGACATTTGAAATCAACAATGGACTAAAACAGGGAGATGCACTTTCACCACAACTCTTCAACTTAGCTCCGGAGCACATAATCAGAAGTGCAAGAATCGAAAATCCGAATACAGTATTTCATCGAGAAGGACCAAACTTACTACTGGCATTTGCAGACGATATAGATCTAATAGGAAACACGCGATTAAGGATGAAGGAGACTTTCGTAAGGTTTGAGAAGGAAGCAGAGAAGATGGGGCTCCAAATCAACGAAAACAAGACGAAATATATGTATATGAGCCGCAATAACCAAAGAAGAGACAGAATCGGTCAGAACATTACCATCGATGACTTTAACTTTGAGCGCGTTAGAGAATTCAAGTTTCTTGGAACAACAATAACTGAAGACAATAACGGATCACAAGAAATAAACAACAGGATTCAGGCCGGCAACAGATGTATTTTTGCCCTCCAAAACCTTATAAAATCAAAACAACTAACACGACGTACGAACATACAGGTCTATAAAACAATCATACGACCCGTTGTGATGTATGGAAGCGAAACGTGGACGATAACAAAGGCAAATGAAGAGAGACTATGTGTTTGGGAAAGAAAAATCCTAAGAAAGATCTTTGGTCCGGTGCTTGATGAAGCATCAGGACAATATAGGATAAGAACTAATAAAAAGCTTGAAGAACTTTACTCAGACGCCAACATCATAAAAGAAATAAAGTCCAGAAGACTCCAATGGGCAGGACACCTCAGAAGACATTCTGACGAACGAACAGTAAGACTAGTGTGGGAGGAAGTCCCAACTGGAAGGAGACCACGCGGACGCCCTCGTCTCCGGTGGCGAGATAATACAGCAGGAGACCTAAGCACTATGGGCGTGGAGAATTGGATGGAGGTTGCTCAAGACAGAAAACAGTGGAGGCATGTTGTCGAGTCGGCTAAAACCCACGAAGGGTTGTAACGCCACAGAGTAAGTAAGTAAGTAGTTTTTTAATTTTAGACTATAATTTTAGTGTGACATTTTCGTCTTTGTGTTGTTACTAAGTATTTTGCAATTTAATTTATTTTAAAAGTAGTTTATTCAGTAGATAAGGTATACTGAGTGATAATGTTGCCTGTGAACAATATGAAAGTATTAGTTTTTGAGGAATAGGAGAGGCTAAGAGTCTTAAAGAACTTTAACATTAATAGGCGTTTACTTAGGGATAAAAGTGATCCTTTCAATAAACTAACAGATTTTCAGTTTAAAGGATTGTATCGTTTAACCAAGATATAGCAAGAGGTATATTAAATGGACTCATGCAAAATATGGTTATCCATAATAATGTTGTGGCAGTTCCAGTTGCAATAAAGTTTTTTGGTACCCTCCAATTTCTTGCTACTGGTAGCTACCAAAAAACTATAGGGCAAAGTTTATAGGTTGCAGTGTCTCAACAAATGATGCCTAGGGCAATTTTTGAAGTAATTGAAGCCATTATTGAGATATTTTCAAATGAAATAAAATTTCCTAACTCAATTGAAGTGAAAAATACCAAAAAATAAGATTTATGGAAGCTACAAACTTTCCTGGCCTCGTTGGAGCTGTAGACGGTACACATGTTGCCATTTTAAAACCAAAGGAACAAGAACATAACTATTTTAATAGAAAAGGATACCATTCCAAAAATGTTCAAATTGTACGAGAACTAATGACCATTCTAAGCATTTATTATTAATAATTTTTTTTAGATATGTGACTACGACTAAACAATATTAAACATCAATGCAAGATTTGGTGAATCAGCACACGATTTCTTCATCTGGGCACAGACAGCAATTCTAACTGAAATGGAACGATGTTTTATAGGTGGTGACAGAAATACCTGGTTGCTGGGAGACTCAGGTTATCCATTGCAACCATGGTTGTTAACAAAAATAGTTAATGCAGCCCCTGGAACCCCTGAGTTTTTTTAAACCCAAAGGCACATGACTGCTCGTAATTGTGTGGAGCGTTGTATTGGTGTCTTAAAAGGCAGATTTAGATGTTTACTTTTAGAGGTCAAGTTAAGATATAATCCATTCAAGGTGGCTCAAATCATTAATACATGTGCCATTTTGCACACCATTTGTATAGCTACTAATTTAGAGAATAATTTTGATATTCCAAGGAAGGAACATAATGGAAATATTTACATTAAAAGAGACGGAGATTTCTACCAAGAGGGTATAGCAAATCGGAGGAATTTGATCGATAATTATCGATCGATATATTTAAAAATAAAATACAGTAAAACCTCGATATAACGGACCTCTATTTAACGGACTTCGGATATAACGAACCAAAAATCCGGTCAAATGTAAAAAAAAATTAAAAACGTCCTGTTAATATTATACATACTTAAACCGTCCCATACGGATTTACAAAGAATTTCAGCAAAATATTTATTATAGAATAATCAGCAAACATTTTTTCGAACTAGTCATATGTATGTATTTTTTTTTAGCTGAGAAATAAATAAATAAGAGAAACATAATATTTTATCATACACATAGATAATGTAAAATCGTCAATTATTTATCATCTTTCTACACACATGGGAATGAGATATAAATTTCTTACTCGCAGCATTAGCCCATATTAGGGGATTCCCTGATATAATATGTGTGGATTTTTATATATGGGTGTTTACAACACTTTTGAGTTATTTATTTACTCGATATGAATGAACACACTTAGTGTACATCAGTAAATAAGTTAAAATTGTCGCAAACCTACTCTTAAATATGGACAAACGGAAAAGAATCAATCTAACGATCAATCAAAAACTAGAGATTATACAAAAGTTGGAGTCTGGAACGTTTGTGTCTCATATATGTGATGAATATGGCATAAAAAAGTAACTTGTTTCGGACATAAAGAAAAACAAAATCAAAATAATAAATTTGCATTAATGTGTGATATAGGAGAGAATAGCAATCCCAGAAAACGAATGAAATTGGCTCGTGAAACTTCACTGTAAGAAGCAATCTTAACCCATTAGCGCCCACCGTTACTATATGGTAACGTAAAACACATGATTTTTAAAAATTCTGCGGTACGCCCATGGAACTAGTCAGCGACATATTTTGAAAACTATCGTTTCTAGGAATACTTCAGGCACCCATAAAACGTAACGGATTCGTATTTTAGTCTTCTCTCAACCGTCGAGAGATAATCATATGACAGTGTGGTTTGAGTTTATAGAAAAAGATGGACGTCCGTTTTGCGTAAGTAATTTTTGACAGTCTTCTAGTAACTATATTTGCATATTTAAAAAAAACTAGGTTTATTATACTCCAACTTATTATAAATTGTTGTATTTTATCAACAATTAACCCATTAATGGCCAAGCATTGAAATACTTATATGTTTTGCAATTCAAGTTTATATACTTTATAAATAAGGGCATAAGAACAATATTTCACTTAAAATTATTAATAATAATAATTGCAATATACAAAAAAAAATGTGTAAATGAAATTTCTTGATTTTATCAATTAAAACTTAAGGTATTGCTATAATAATATAATAAAATATAATATAATAGTTAATTTTATAAAATAAAATGATTACTTAACAGTCTGGTAGTATGGCAGTAGCGCCATTATGGCACCTCATTTTTTATGGAAAGCACTAAAACAGTCAGCGTGCAAGTGAACCTTGCATTTTCCGCACATATAAACAGAATTGGTTTTGCACAGTCTGCACCGCCGTCTACGTCCATCCTCTTCGCGAACGATATTATGACCAGTCTGGTCATATTGAATATCAGAAGGTAAACTTCCTTTAGAAGGACGACCCCATGCGGATGTGGATGGCTTTGGCTCTGGGTCTGATTCGGAGTCATCTTCTTCAGCAGCTGTTTTTATCGTTAATCTTTTTTCGTTCATGAATTTACAACTGTGCAATCCACGAGGTTCATAAACAAGGGCCACCACCACTTTTTACTTCTTACTCGGATCCGGTAATTTGATACCGAATTATCTAGGATATCTACACCTCCCATATGTCGGTTATAATCGTTAATCATATTGGGCTGAGGTATTGAATCTTCCTTTCGTAGCTTCCGATTATATCTTTTAACTGTAACAATTGGATGAACCGTTCCATTGTTGCTGGCTACAGTTACAACGGAATTATCGTTCCACCTTGCAACTGATACTTCTGCCTTTTTGTCGAAAGCATGATCAAACTCGCCTCTGTTTTTCTTTCCAAGCACTTTGCTACTTTGTAGAGGACATCCTGGTAACCTATTCTCTCTCACGGTGCTAGTAAAGAAAATTCCTTTTTCACCTAGAATGTGAAATAGTGCATAACTCGAAAAGAAGTTGTCGAAGAAAACTCTATGTTCTGAAGGGTTTTGCATTACACGTAGCAGATCCAAAACTACTTGCGTCCCTAATGTGTATTGTGATTTCTGCCTTTCTGGATTTGCGCCACCATAAGGAATAAATTGGTATAGATATCCCTCTGAGCTACACAAGCACCAGACCTTGAAGCCAAAGCGCACTGGTTTACCCTTCATAAACATCTTTGCAGAATGTCGGCCGAAATAAGGAACCATTTGTTCATCTATAGACATATTATGAGAAAATAGTCCAAACTGCAAATATCGTTCGTTCATCAGCAAAAATAATGGACGTATTTTGGCAAATTTATCATTTTTGTCTAAGTCATTATTGCCAGAGACATGAAGATTTCTTTTTATGTTTCGGAAGGTGTTTCGACTCATGCACTTTCTCACCAGCTCCACGCCTTTATCTGGGTCTTTTGACCAATACATATCACACGCCGGAAGTGTATGATAACCGGTAAGGATTAAAATAACAAAAAAATTCTGCAGTTGAGCTGGAGAGAGTTTAAAATCATGTCTGTTGTTGTCCCGGGCATACGTCAGGCTGAATTCGAGTATCTTCTGGAATACAATATCGTCAAAAAATAAAGAGAATATTTCAAATGGTGTTTTCCCAGCCAGTCTCAGCTTTATTTCTTCCTTATTATTAAATTCATTGTCTTTTGGAGAAGAGGAATAGTTTTCTGACGATTTAGACCAGTCAGGTGTATATTGCTTTGATTTGCATTTTCGGAATTTACTTTTCTTTTCTTCCCCCTACTTGTAGATGGTTCCAATATGGATTCTGTGGGCGTCTTAGCCTCTTCTCGAGACCTTGTGTGAATCTCGAATGTACCAGCGATATCAGTCAAAGCTTCATCCTCTATAAGAAGATTATCATCCAAATCCTCTTCATCTGTTAACACATCAACTAAAGGAGGTATATAAACTGCATCTATATCATCCGCTTCTTCTAAATCAGAATCTTCTTCCAGTATAGCTTGCAATTCTTTCACTGAAAGAGGTCTCTTCATTTCATATTCGGATAGTCTAAAAATAAAATATCCTTTCAGAACATGTATATGTAAATGATTATCGTACAAATCTGATAATAATATGTATATGGCATTTACAAAACACTAGTAACAAATTTAGCCAATTATTACATACCCTCTGGACATCTTGATTCCCGTATAAATACTGCAAAATTGTAAAAATTAGCTACTAAAGAAACCACTACACAGTTGGAAATAATAGCTAAGACTGAAAAATTTTGTATTATTCATAGACTATCAAATATGGATCATAAATTCAGGGATCGCGCCAAAGTTTCGTAAACGAAACATTATCTTTAAAGTGTTATAAAATTTTATGAGTAGTCATATTTCAAATTATGTTTGGATAATATAATTCTACAATCTCTAATTGAACAAAGAATGCTGGTTTGGTCGAATTTTTAATATCTTGTGATATATTATGCGAGCTCAAACGACACCGACAGATACTAGTAAATTTGGAGTGTTTTGGTTATTATTTTAAAAACTATGCAGCACGTAATTTAGACCATTAAGATAACAAACACGTCTATAAACTATCTATATGAAAGACCCATACATAAAATATAATAATCATCATATGAAAATCGTAGAAAAAAAATAATTAAAAAAATGTTTCGTTTTCGATACTTTGGCCATTAATGGGTTAAATGTAGCGAATTTGGTAGGAATAGTCAAAGTACGCCGTTACCATATGGTTGCGGTGGGCGCTTACGGAGTCATAATTTAATTTATTTTTCAGTCGTGGATTTTCGTTAGCAGAAGCGCTAGATATGGTTTACGGTGACGAAAAATTAGCTGAGCAAGTCGATAATATTTTTAAAATACCGCCAGATGTAAATGGTGCTGATACAGACGAGGATTCTGCGAATGAAGATGAAGGTGGATTCATAAATAACCTAACAGGTGCTTAGTTGTACAAATAATGATATACGTACATATTATAATTGTTTATTTTTACAGGTAGGCAGCTACGAGCGCAAGCAGAAATACAACTTTCTAGCAACGAAAGGATCGGTACTGACAATGAAGAAGTGCAGACAGATGTAAGTATAACCAGCAATTTTTTAATTTGCTTAGGTCTAAAATTTATTTCTATTACAGTTACAAGCAGTAGTGGAGACACCCGAAAGAGAAACTAGAGCATCATTTCAACTATGGCAAAATGAAAGAAAAGATGTATTAATGAAAAACTGTGCTTGGGTTCAAGGAGACTTACAGTCTGCAAGTTTTTCGTTTCCAGAAGAAGATTATTCTAGGTATGAAAATCTATCATGTCTTGATATGTTCAGTATATTTTTTGATGATGAGACAGTAAACTACTTAGCGAAAGAATCTCAACGATATGCACAATTTGTAAACCAAACTGACCCATGCATTACATTTGGAGAAATACGTTGTTTTATAGGTATTCTCCTGCTATCGGGGTACAATACATTACCATCGAAGAGAATGTATTGGGATACTCATGATGATGTAAAGAACACTTTAGTTTCTAATTCAATGAGACGAAATAGATTTCTGCAAATTCAAAGGTTTTTGCATTTCGCAGATAATACAAAGCCTAATATTAGTGACAAAGCATGGAAAATTCGACCATTGATTGACAGAGTAAAAACAAAATGTCTTGAAAATTTTGTTCCAACAAAAAATCTATCATATGACGAGTCTATGATAAAGTATTATGGCCGCCATCAATGTAAACAATTTATACGAATCATGAATGTGTTGCTTGTGTGAGTCCATATCAAATAGGTAAAGAAATAATAATAAGACTTACTCACAATCAATTTAATTTAACAATCTGACGACCGGTTTCGCTTTCTACAATTTGCAAAGCATCTTCAGGTCGAGATACAAAGTTAAACTAATGATGCCGGTACTCTATTAATTGATGGATGGTAGGTCATGGTTGCAAAAATCATGTAAAGTTCTCCAATCAACAATACATGATTTTTGCAACCATGACCTACCCATCCATCAATTAATAGAGTACCGGCATCATTAGTTTAACTTTGTATCTCGACCTGAAGATGCTTTGCAAATTGTAGAAAGCGAAACCGGTCGTCAGATTGTTAAATTAAATTGATTGTGAGTAAGTCTTATTATTATTTCTTTACCTAATTTATACGAAATAAACCAATCCGATTTGGTTATAAAATGTGGTCGCTAAATACTTCTACTGGATATCTGGTAAACTTTGGCCTATACCAAGGAAGAAATCCACGTTCAAATGAACAATACGATAAACTTTTTGGCAAGTGTTCATCCCCTTTGGTGCGAATGCTTGAAGAGATAAATCACTCAGATTTACACTACAATTTACACGTTGACAACCTATTTTCAGGATTTAATTTATTTAGTTACCTACGATTTTTGGGGTACAGCACAATTGGAACAATTAGAGAAAACAGAATTCCATCTAACTGTCTCTTGGAAAAAAAAGGAGTTTTCTAAAAGAAATCGTGGCTATTCACAACATACAATAGAAAAAAACAGCGGTATCTTACTGGTGCGATGGAAAGATAACTCTGTTGTCACAATGGCATCTACGAGTTGTGGTGGTTCAGCATTGGGCACGGTAAAAAGATTTTCTCATGAAGAAACACGCCATATTCAAGTAAGTCGGCCTCACTGTATTGCTGAATACAATAAAAATATGGGGGGTACTGACTTGATGGATCAAGGTGTTTCAATCTACCGAGTAGCAATTCGCAGTAAAAAATGGCACTGGCCAATTGTAACATGGTTGTTGGATGTTGCAGTCCATAATTCATGGCATTTATATAAAAAAAATAAAAAAGATATATCCTTGCTATCGTTTAGGAGAGAATTGGCCCAAGTTCTTCTCGCAAGATATGGAAGTCCTCCCTTATATACAGGAAGACCTAGTCTACATAGACAGAACTTGCCACATCTTCGTTTTGATCGCATCTTACACCAAGTGTAACGATACAATCGTTAGTAATCTAATCTACTCTAATTTGCCGCCGTTGGAGTATCCAACCAACAATACGATCTCTAATAGTTCATTTTTATGACTTTCGAACTATATATCAATATATATATCGAACATCGATATCGATAAGATAATCGATTACCTTGTATAGGAAAAACGAATATTGGCCTTCGGCCATATTCTCCTGATTCATTTTAGAACCAAACTTCAACAAGAGAAGTCGATAATTTTATCACGGCAGGCAGAATCTTAGGGAAACTAGAAGAAAATTTAAGTTTTTATTTTTTTTGGGAAATGTAAGGAGTTTTGGTTCGGTTATTTTTAAGAAGTTATTTAGTTTGGAGAAATTTTTAAGAAGTTATTGTTTTATGGAAGAGAATCCCTAGAAAGATTCTGGTAAGTTTTTTTCAAACACCTACATCTTTCATTTAAATTTTCCAGTACCCATTTTTTTTCAAATCTTCTCACATTGCTAGACATATCCAAAAATCATTATTATTTCTTTTTATATTTACATATATAAGTAAATTCCGCTGTGGAAATATTAAATATTTATGTCAAGGTCACTTAATGACAACTATATCCCAGTTTTTGTTACAAAAAAAACTATGAAGTACAAGAACATTGAATAAAAAGGCTTTCTGTTTTTGTAGCCTGCCGGCAACGACTTGGAAGTTTTGGACATACCTTTTATTTTTTTATTGGATTTGGGGAAGAAAGAATTTTAATTTGGTGGAAGTACTTGGGATCCGGGAAAGAAATAGGACTTTAAGTTGGGGAAGAAGAGAATTTTTATTTGCCTTTTTCTGGTTGATCTGCCAGGCTGCTCACACGAACAGGCTGAGCCATTCCAGAGACCACCCTCTACCTGGACATCAGGCAGCTGAGGAAGGAAACCCCTTCACAGCAATCATATCATAGGGTTTATTAAGGACAATTCATATAACATTTAATAATAATTTAATTTTTTTGTATAACCTATACTTAAATCCTTGGATACTTAGGCCGTCAGCCTAAGTGGGTTTACGAAACAGCGTTCTGCACAATCTCTGCTAGTACCCTCACCTTGCTGAATCCTTTTACTTGTATTTTTATTCTTTCATACTTATTTTGCATTTCTTTTTAATATTTTATAGAACCCTTATATTAAGGTGTCAGGATATATTATCCAATTTTATGGTAATCTGTATGTACCTTTATATATATCAGATTGAAGTATGTATGGCTCTAGGTTCTTAACTGACTAGTTTCAGATTTTAAACTGCCCTATAGTAACTATTTAATTATTTTATATTTTTATTACTATTTACTCCATGTGAGATATTTCAATATTGTTAACTTAACCTTTTCCTCATTGTTAGAGGACAGTTACATCAACTTGTGTATATATATTTTTGGGGTCATATTTTTAGTAACTTTTCTTGTAAATATATATTTTGGGAATATAGGTTAATAATTCTTTAGTGTATATAAATATAGGGCTGGGATAATAGGTTTTATAATATATAGTGTATAAAGCATTTCAGATTTTTATTTGTTTCCTATCATTTTTTATTTTCAGTTAGTATATAACCATATATACCTCAAATTGGAGTGAAATTCTAAATTCACCCTGGCGCCCATCCCAAGATCATCTTAGGATTGATCTGCTCTAACTTCAAGTTACTACAGGCAAGCAAACGTGCCAACCTCCTCTCTGAGAACTCTCATTTGCTTGAGCTAAGCCTAATTCTTTGTAGTGCTCCCAGTAAATTTTCTATTTTCTTTTATATTCATTACATTCCTGGTTATTTAACCTTTTTATGTAAATAATTATAAATTAATTTTAAATTCTTAACCATCCATTTTATTTAATCTTCTAATATTGACTTCACTATTCCATACTTTCCCCTATTTCATTGGTAACAATTCACCATTCCCTAGTTCTCCCTCCTTTAATTGGTAACACAAGCAGTAGAAGGCGATGTGCTGGTGAAGGATGTACAACATCTGGACGAACAATGTGCCAAAAATGCAACGTTGGTTTGTGTGTTAATTATTTTATAGGATACCACACCAGACGATAAAAATATTCTCAAATAAATATTTAAAAAAAAATTAAAAATTTTTATTTCAACGATCCTAAAAATTCCTTAAGCGCCCAGCGTTACCATTTGGTAACACCATGTAATTTTTTAAAAAAAGACATGAAACCGAAAAACTTATTTTTTTAGATTAAATTATTAACATTTTCATCTAATTAACCCTAAAAGTAAAGATTTTCAAAAAAAAAACTTGAGCGCTAATGGGTTAAAATGGTACTGCCAAAAACGTTCTATAATTCGTCTACCGAACAGACGGAGTAATAAAAATGTGATCTGCACGTGATTGTTGAAAAGCGACAGTCAAATTACTTACTTCGCAGAAGTTGTATCGGTCAGTTATCGGTATTGCATACAAGGGCGTACGTTAAGGTATTTTGAAGAAATATTGTGCTGTGTATTGTGTTATTGTGTTAATTGTATTTATTTTATATGTTAAGACTTATATTGTGTATTGTACATTTTTGTGTTTTGTAAAGAAATTAGGTAAGTACATATACTAATACAGATATTGGTCAAAAAACTATTGTGGATGTAATCACGCAGTATAAAAATGTATAAATTATTTCTGAACCTGAGAATATATATTAAAAAACAAGTTAGTCAAAGCGTAAAAATAATTTGTAAAATAAATATCTATATCACTGCCTTATTTTAGATATGGATAACCAACAGCAAAATAATGCGCAAGTTGAACAATTCGTTCCAGAATCTCCACCCAGAAAACGAAGACGAACACATTTATCGGTGTCAGAGAAAGAAACAATTTTAAATATTTTTAAAACTGATAGACAAACTCGTCCAAACACGAATCAGACAGAATCTGTGAATTTTGTTTTAAGTGCAGCGGGTAAGATATTAAGTTTTTTTTAATTTTTTTTTATTATATTGTATTTATTTTCATATATACTATTTCATATGTTATACTATATTGCGTATTTGTTCTAGGGGTAGCAGTGAGCACAGTTTTTAAAGTGTTGGCGGAATATAGACAAACTCGTGTTTTTTCTCCTCCAAAAAAATATCATAGGACAAGAAAAATATTAGATAATATTTCAGATGCTACTAAAACATCAATTCGGAGGAAAATTCATGAGTTTTTTTTCAGAAATGAACTTCCAACACTAAATAAAATGTTGACTGAAATTAATAACGACGACAATTTGCCAAATTTCAAACGAGCAACATTTGCTAAATTTTTTAAGGAAATTAACTTTCAGTAAGTAAAAATGAATGAAATAAACAAATGAATTACAATATCAATTACATAACGTTTTTTGTTTTAGTTTTATAACCAGAAAAAAGAATAGCATCTTAACAGAAAAAGATGAAATAATCTAGGAAGGGCGGAAGATTTATTATCTAGACGAAACCTGGGTAAATGCAGGTCAAACTACCAGCAAAATATGGGTGGATGAAAATATTAAAAATCCCAGACAAGCCTTTTTGGAGGGTCTGTCAACTGGATTAAAATCTCCCTCTGGTAAAGGTAAACGTCTAATTATATTACATATTGGATCAGAGGATGGATTTGTAGCAAATAATGGTTTGTTGGTCTTTGAATCACAAAAGGATGGCGATTACCATGCAGATATGAATGCTGAGGTGTTCGAAAACTGGTTCAGAAATATTTTGCCACAATTAGCAAAGAACTTTGTAATAGTTATGGACAACGCTTCGTACCACAGTAGACGTATTGATAAATCCCTACATCAGCTACAAAAAAGGCAGAAATACAAGCATGGTTGAATAGACACGGCATAGCCTTTACGGAAGATATGCTTAAAGCCGAATTGCTAACATTAGTAAAGGCCAACAAACCAGCTGACCGATATGTTACAGACGAAATGGCTGCAAGAAAAGAACATTATGTTTTACGTTTGCCACCTTACCATTGTGAGTTTAACCCAATTGAGTTGATCTGGGCCCAAATCAAGGGAGAAGTGGCAAGAAACAACACTTCTTTTAAAATTGCTGATGTCAAACAGTGTTTTTATGAAGCAGTGCAAAATGTAGCAGCACATAATTGGCAGAAGGCAATTGAGCACGTTAAAAAAGAGGAATCAAAAATGTGGGAAACTGATAGAATAATGGAAATCACCGTAGAACCATTAATTATTAATCTTAATGATGATTCCGAAACTTCCACTTCCGACAGCGAATAAAATTCCTTAAAATCGCAATCAATTGAGACCAAACATTCTTGCCCTTTGACAAGTGAAGAAATGGAGATCGCACTTAAAGACGTTTCACCGGAAAAAGACCTAGGTTTCGACGGCATCCACCCCGAATGCATACTCAATTGCATTCAGAATCCCACGGGAATTTAAACGTTCAAAATTCATAGCAATACTAGAACCAGATAAACCAGTTGATTACCCAAAAAACTATCGACCAATTTCTTATAATATAAATCTTATAGTATAAACTACTTGAAAGATTAATGTTTAAAAGAATCAGCCCAATGATCTGCAGCTTTCAACACAGTCTGACCAGAAGGAATGATTTATAGACTCTTACGTACTCTGCCTTGCAAATTCACCGCTAGACTAATAGAACATCACCGTCAAAGTATTTCAAGTAACTATGGGATCCGAAATAAGCACCCCCTTCTTCTTCTTCAAGTGCCGTCTTCGTTCCGAAGTTTGGCTATCATCAAAGCTATGCGTATTTTTGATGCTGCAGATCTAAACAGTTGGTAATTGGTGCAATTGTACCATTCTCTCAAGTTTTTCAACCATGAATGCCTTCTTCTTCCTATAGATCTCTTTCCCATTATCTCTCCCTGTATAATCAATTGCAGCAACTGGTATTTATCTCCCCTCATAACATGTCCCAAATATTGTAGTTTGCGCTTTTTAACAGTAAGTATCAGCTCTTTCTCTTTCCGCACTCTCCGCAAAGCCTCCATCTTAACAGAAAAAGATGAAATAATCTAGGAAGGGCGGAAGATTTATTATCTAGACGAAACCTGGGTAAATGCAGGTCAAACTACCAGCAAAATATGGGTGGATGAAAATATTAAAAATCCCAGACAAGCCTTTTTGGAGGGTCTGTCAACTGGATTAAAATCTCCCTCTGGTAAAGGTAAACGTCTAATTATATTACATATTGGATCAGAGGATGGATTTGTAGCAAATAATGGTTTGTTGGTCTTTGAATCACAAAAGGATGGCGATTACCATGCAGATATGAATGCTGAGGTGTTCGAAAACTGGTTCAGAAATATTTTACCACAAGCACCCCCAGAAAACTCAAAAATAGTCTACCGCAAGGCTCGTTACTCGCAATATTGCTTTATAGCCTTTATATCGCAGACATACCGATAACATCAACAAAGTTTAGCTATGCTGATGACTGGGCTTTATTAACACCAACAAAATCACAAAAGAAGCTGAAGAGATTCTGACGGAAGACCTAGCGATTATAGGACATTACTTTCAAAAATGGAGACTTCGCCCCAATGACTCTAAAACTGAAGTAACTTACTTTGACCTAAACAACAATCTGGAGTCAAGAACACTGCTTAACGTTCTTTTGATAACACATGACTCAACCACAATAAACATCCAAAATACCTAGACGTAGTTTTGGACAGAACGGTAAGCTTTAGAGAACATTTAAGTATAGTTGCTAAGAAGCTAAAAACCAAAAATAACATAATTCAGAAGCTCTGCGGCACAAAATGGAGGCATCGGTATCTAGACTCAGGTCTTCAGGCTTAGCTATTGTTTATTCTCTAGCTGAATATTGCATAACAATATGGATCAACAGTACTGATGTTCAAAGGATTGATATCCAGCTGACCCAAACCTACACCAACCCATTTAGTACCAATGCTGAGCGACATTACACCTTCGCCGACTCAATCTGCTGACCAAAGTATATAACAAGATCCTTAGCAACACGGCGCTGCCGATTCACAACTATATAAAAGATGCAAACCAAGGTCGACTGCCCTCCAAAAAATCTCCAATACAAACCGCAGAATTAGCTGCAGCTACCGAGTTCAACATGACCACCAAATGAATCTATGAATGGTCGGAACCTGAACCAAATACAGTTATACCTTTCATCACAGAGACACCTCCTGAATTTGACCTATCACGTAAGACCTGGTGCACACTTTAAAGCATCAGTGGGGTAAGCTACCATTACGTACACATTTAAGTTTACATGTGTATAATGTCCACATTGCCTAAAGTTAGCCTATAGTATTTTGATTGCCATTTCTCCCCATTTGTTAAAGACACTTCCAGGTTTTATTGTTTACTTTTTAAGGAACTTAAGGATTGAGGTTATATTTTAAAGTTATATTTTAAAATTGTATTGTCCACTTCTACGCCAAATGCTAGAAATTGTTTAAAATTAACACTGTATATATTTCCCGTACAGTCAAGCTTGCGTTATTTACATTTTAGCGGTATCTCAAGCTTTTATAACGCTCCCAAATCATCCTATTGAAATTTACGGTTTTTTTTTTCATTACAATGTACATAACATGTTGTTATAAAATCGTTTATTTCAATTTTTGTCTGTATAATAACTTTTTATTTTATTTTTCTGGTACGTCACTGGTTCAATGCGAACGTATTCGTATAATAGGTTTCTTCCCAACAAGTGGCCGAACCGTCCAAAACTGACCAACTGTTTGGCACGAATTCTGACTAGTTTGACAGTTTGTAGGAATGATTATAATAGTTTCGTTCGCGGTACGAATCCTGGACGCGTTCAGGATTCGTTTAGAATCCTCGTAGTAATCGGGTTGTACGCAAGCGCGGTTCATAATCAGTTCAGGATTGATTTACACCGCGAACGAATTTTGAACAATTTTCAGTTCTGATACGGAACAACCCGAAGGCGCAGTCGACTCGGCGGGAATTGTTCACGCATCTGGTTTGCGCATTGCCAGCGGCCATATTTTATTTAGATTAGAGCACATTTTAGAGTCTAGTTCGTCTAGTTACGCTTCTGTTCTGGCTTTCTCTTTCATATTTTTTATTTGTGCTTTTTTGCTGTCAGAGCTTTCGAGTTTGTAAATATTTGGATTTATATCTTATGAAATGGGTAAGTTCTAGCATTGTGTGTAAAGATTGTTCTGTATCTTATGATTGTGTTTGTTTTATAGATTTGAATGAGTTTTTAAACTTCCCAGCTGGACCATCTACCAGTGGCCACGTTGGTAATGGTAATGGTGAAGATACTATCTTTAGATGGAATAATAAAAACACCCTACTCTTTCTTGATTTTTATAGACAGTATAGAACCCAAGTTGGTACACTGAATATCAGGAGCCTAAAAAAGATGTATGAAGAAATTGCGAAAGAGTTGCAAAACTGCTTGGGCATCAAAATAACTACCGGAAACTGTGAGAACAGGTGGAAGGTGTTGGAAAGAGGTTATAAAAAATTCTTAGATACCAACAAACAAACTGGTAGAGGCCGCCAAGACTTCGAATACGAAGAGGCAATGGCTTTAATTTTAGGCCACAAAAAAAATATACACCCCACAATCCTCCTAAGTACAGAGACCATTTCCCAACCAAAAAATCTGGATCATGACTACATAACTGATTGTAGTTTAGAACAAGGTAGGTTAACATCACATGTTAATCAGGATATTTATTTTGTAATGTGCACAAAGTCTTAATTTTCAATTTCCAACCCAGCAAATCTGCATTATAGTTTGCTTTTGTAATTTTTTCTCAAAACATATATTGATCAGAATGTAAATGTACATGATATATATTTAATTTTAGATGATGGAGAGCCTACCAGCCAATCACAAAATATTTTTACCCCTGAAAAGAAATGTAAAATAATTAGGAGGTACCCCAACCGAAACCTCAAGAGTAATCTCCTGAAAGAGATTAGGTCAGATAGGAGGGAGCATTACAGAAGAAGGCTTGAAATAGAGGAGAGGAGATTGGCCCAAGATGAGAGGAGATTGAGTCAAGATGAGAGGAAAATGAAAAGTATGCTAGAAATAGAGGAGAGGAAATTGGCACAAGAAGAGAGAAAGAATAAAATACTTGAAGGAATAAATGACACATTAAAACAACTTTTAGATAAAAGATTGTAATGAATGCCTCTTGCGATATTTTTTATTATTAATTTTATATAAAGTTGTTCTTTATGAAAAAGTTGTACATAGTCTAAAACCTAAAATGCAACCATCACATATCCAATTTTATAGAAGGTAACAAAATTTTACTTTTGCTTAAGTGTAAAGTAGATATATCATAATATATTTATTACAATATATCTTCTGTTCTGATAGAAAAAAGGTTATTAACTCTTTAATGTTTTATTTTTTGTGAAAATGTTATTATCACTGTTTATCTGAAGGGAAAAGTTATCATATTTTTATTAAATAAAAATGAGAAGAAATTTTTGTTCAATTAGAAGGATGCAATTGCATATTAAAACAGTTTTTTATTTCAAAAAACTTTTCTTAATAACATCTTATGTTTTAGACAATGCACAACTTTTTATAATAAAGTTTTTATTTATAAAATTAATAATCAAAAGTTTCCCATATGATGCTGACTTTATTGGAAATACTTATATGTCAACCCTGTGTGGGTATTAGCCTGCTTAACAATATTCTTCTATTCTCCCCTTTCTAATATTTTCCTTCGCCATTGTCTGATGTTCATGGTATTAAGATCATTCTCTACATTGTCTATCCACCTACAGACCTTCCTTTTGTCCTATTTCCTGTGTGTTTCAATTTTTCGATTACTTTTACAGTTTGATTATCTGGCATTCTTTCTAAGTGGCAAAGCCAGTTTGGTCTTTGTGACTTTACAAATCTAACGATATCTGCGATCTGCATTAATCCATCCAGCTCAGAGTTCATTTTGATTCTCCATGAACCACCTCTACAATTGGTTGGTCCAAATATCTTTATTATTTTGTGATCAAATATTCCCAATTGATTTGAAAGGGTCTACATTTCATATATGTTATCACCAGCCGAATTACTGTTTTGTAGATTCTAAACTTGGACCCACCATTCGGTAACTTACTTTTAATTAAGTCTTTGTATGCATAAAAGCACTTATTACTGCTAAGAATCCCTGCTTTTACTTCTTGACTGATGTTCTTGCTGTCATTTATTATTGAGCCTAGGCAGGGAAAGGTGGAGGCATATTCGTAGATATGGTTATCTACCTTCAGATTCTCTTGTCGATTCGATTTTGTGAGTTCCATGTATATTTTTTTCTTCCCATTTATATTTAGAACAAATGCAGCGGCTACCCGTTTCAAATTTATACCTTTTTCGCTTTCGCGCTATATATATATATATATATATATATATATATATATATATATATATAACACTGTTTTTGATGGGTTGGAGTCAATAAAAGGGGCTATTTGTTGACTATTTTTTACTCGAGCTTTCAATTGTGATTACAATTTTTATCAAGAGCTTCTAAAAAATACAAAATGTCTTACAAAGTTGAACTAGAAATAAAAAATTTTTTGTTAACTCACCAAATAAAATTAGTTTTTTATATAAAACTATTGCTTATATAATAAATACAAAAAATATTAATAAAAAAATGTCTTATTCTAATAAATGTTTCTCTGAAAAATTTAGATGAAGTTTCTTAAGAAAAAAAAATTGAATTTATAAACAAAAATAGAATAGCTACAACAACCTAAAATGTCATAAATACTAACTTAAAAATTTTTATTTTTGACATATTGTCAAAAATAAAATTTTGTTTAAAAAATTCTTCTTTGTTTAATAACAAAAAAGAAGAAGATTTATTCACCATTGATAGATGCCCGAAAAAATGTAACAAATACATGGAAAATTCAAAATGTGATATTTTACTGACTGCATAAATTAAATAGAAATTATATAATTATAAATTTTGCTTAAATTTTGATTTTCTGACCTTTTGTTTAAATTATTATCACTTTTGCTAATACAAACCATTTCCAAAAAAGTTCTTTTAAATTTATTACTTTCATTACATAAAATTTTAATATTATCAAAATCCATAATATGGTCTTTGTCTATTACATGCTCTGCCAAAGCACAAGATGGTTTCTTAATTCTACAATCACTCTTGTGAGAAATAATGCGATTTGAGAGATTTCTTCCAGTCTCACCAATATACTCAGCTTCACACTGAGTACAAACAATGCTGTATACTACATTTGTTTGATCTAATTTGTCTATAGGATATTTAGTTTTGAAATATAAAGATGAAATAGTTTTGATGTTCTTTGTTGCTATTTTTATATTGTCAATAACCTTTAAAGTTTGTATTAATTTAGGAGTTAATGATGGTATAAAAGGTAGTGAATGATAATATATGTTTTGATTGTTGGATACAGTGTTTTGAGATTTAGCAAAAAAT
>OU898284.1:50400410-50443314 GCA_918026665.1 Diabrotica balteata
AACACATATACCTTTCACAATAATACCACTAAACCCTTCGGTAAACTCTACCATATGCTTTCTCAAGATCAATCAATAACACATGAAAGTTTGTTCCTTTATTTCTGTATTTTTTCATCAGCTGCCTAATAATGGAAATTGTGGATCGGCCTTGCAAAAACTCAATACTTATGTTGGGATATTTATTTTTCTTCGTATCCACTTATTAATTATTCTCTCTCATATATTTATATTGTGACCCCATAAGATATAGGTACATCGTTTGGTGGACTTCATTCTTGCACCAATAAGTTATCTTAATTACGTTTTTCGAAATCGTTTTCAAAATACAAACATTAGTAAATTAAACAAATATTGTTTTTTTGTTATTTGGGAAAAATTCTTCTAATTATTTTATTTTTTTTCTGACTTATTTATATGGAAGATTCAGACATACATTATACATTTTAAAGTAGACGATTTTAGAATGATATTGCCAATATTATTGAGTTACATTCCTGGGACGACTTTACTTTGTGAGATTGTTTCTTCGATTAAATGAAATCAACCAATTCATTTAATTTAATTATTTAAATAGTAATTATACGAAGAATGTTGCGTTTCGATTTAATTTGAGTCTCTTACCACTCCCTGACACGTGTTTCTGGGTCTACCCGTCATCAGAAGGAGTTTGTAAGAAGACTCAAACCAAATCAAAACGCACCGATTACTCTGGCAATTACATGACAATAACTACCAGAGTATGCAACTAGAGACCTCTAGTGAGGCAAGATGAAGATACGTCGATAGCAATTAAAGTAAACTGTGTACCCAAGCTTAAACAAGCCATTCAGAGCGGTACTGAGAATAAAAATATTCCACTATGTACCAACAATTTACCCATATAAATTACCATCAATTTTTGTACTCATTGCGTCGAGTAGGGACGATAAATATACGAAGAATGTTGCGTTTCGATTTAATTTGAGTCTCTTACCACTCCCTGACACGTGTTTCTGGGTCTACCCGTCATCAGAAGGAGTTTGTAAGAAGACTTAAACCAAATCAAAACGCACCGATTACTCTGGCAATTACATGACAATAACTACCAGAGTATGCAACTAGAAAAATAATAATTACTTAAATAGTAATTACTTTAAAATCTCACAAGAAAATAGCTTCAGAACAATAGTAAGTTATTTTAAAATTTCTTCCTTGTAGTTTTACCAAATACTTCTCTAATACGAATAGTCACATTTCTCCAAATTATACTGGGACTGTCTTTAGTGATTTATAAAAATAAAAATATTATGTAATACTAACTACTAATACAAAAGATGAGACATGTGTATAGAAGTTGGCATGGATAAAAGTTGTAGGTCTACTTTCTAAAATTAGTAAATTTTGTCATCTTTTTCTCCAAGTTTCTTTGAGCATTTGTGAAACTTAGTTTTCTATTCAGATCCCTCAGTCTTATATAAGTTCTTATATAAGTTCTAGTTCTGGCAAAACACAGGACAACCTCAAAAGGAACAGTGGTATTTTGTATTTCGGCCATCGTGTTTTGAGCTAATTTGTGAAAAATGTTTAGCTTTTTAGATAAAGAATTGCCATGCATTTTGTGAAACTGAGACTCAAGTTTCACTGCTACTTCCCATAACTCATGATTGGGTTGCACGAGAGAACCTCGAGAAAGAGTATCTATCCAATCAGGTGCATTTTTTGTCTAAAGGTGCATTTAGATGTTCCTAGAGAGTACTTGTTTTTATATTTAAATGCCACGAAGCCTGCTATATATGTTAGTGATTCCTGGCTTACTGTTTCTTTTATTTCAAAATTTTGCAACAACTGTTCTGCTTCATCATCTATAACTTCGTGGAAATAACATGGTTGAACGAAAGAAGGTGTTATAATTTCTTGTTCAGGAATTTCTTCTTCATTCAACGGTTCTTCAAATGTGGTTAGGTTCGCTAACATTTTATGAGTTAAACATATTTCTTCTGTTTCAACATTTGACTTATCACTCAAACTATGAGAATCCTCGAATATGTCCAATAAACAAGGCTCGTTAGATTCCATGGTAGCTCGGTTTTCGGTAAATATGGCTGCCGAATGTTTTCCCAAAATATACCATCGAAGTCGGTACTTGAAGTCCAGAGGCGAAGGGTGATCATTACTGCCTCCCATCCCTCGAATATACGAGAAAAATTTTTCGAGAACATCTTGATTGAGTCTGGAAGTTAGTAAATACTCCAACTCATATTTTTTTGTTAGATAATCAAACATTTCTAATAACGATTTACTTGACAGCAAAATCCTTTTTGAAAAGGAATCAATTCCTTGTGACTGCCTACTCTCATTGTTTGAATGAATATCATCATTTCATTCAATAGATTTTTCTGAGTTTGAATACTGGTACCAAAAGCATTCCTTCCAGTACAATTGTGGGTAAATTTAGAACGAGAATTAAATAAATCAAACCAGTCGTTGAAAAGTTGGACCATATTGGAGGCTTCTTTCCAAAAGCTATTATCTTTAGGCATAAGACCTTTCTCCCCACAGTGCTTCATGGCTTTTGCTACGGAGTTAGATAAAACTTGCACTGCTGGGCGTACACGTTGACGCATGGATCCTTTCATATATAAATGCTGCTGGGTTAATTTATGGGCATATGTTAACTCAGATGTCGATATATTAAGAAGAGTTTCAAAGTAATCAATATTTATCTTTTTGTTGTCAATGACGAATCCTTTGTCTATTAAATGATTCCTTGCAAGTTTAATTATACTCAGATTCCAATATTGTAGATAGTGACTCATACTTTCAATGATGGGCCTTTATGGGTCTGAGGGGAAAGGAAATCGACGAGTCATAGGCGTGCGGTTATTATTTAAAAAATAATCGGGATTTTAGAATGAATTGATTGCCATAAAAATTATTTTTTTATTTTATAGATGCCTTAGATGAAAAAACTGATCCTTATTAAATATATATTTTTTGGGAAAACCCTTTATCCGTTTAAAATAACAAACTTATGACTTTTGTAACTGTCGTAGTAACTTTTATCACAGGTAAAACTGAATTACTTAACCCATTATTGGCCAACCATTGAAATAATTGGTAATTATGCAAATAAAGTTTATTTTATAAAAATAGGTCTAAGAACATTATCTTACATAAAAATAATTATTATAATAATAGCAACATACTTGAAAATTAATGTTTCTTTAACGAAATTTTGGCGGTTCATAAGTATTTATTCGTAAAATTTAAAATTTTTGCTGTCTAACCTATTTAGTTTATTTTAAATAAAATAAATATTTGATTTCTAAAAACTGACACATATACCTAAATTATTTTTTATGAAATTCACCAAAACAGCCAGTCAGACACAAACACAAACAAAGATAATTCTAATTTATAAAATCAACTTAAAAAATTAAGCAAAAGCATGTAGTCCTATACTCACTTATAAAAACAATGTGTTGGGAATCCCCTAATCTAATCGCATGTTGAATCATAAATGTTATGACAATGACGCCCACGTTGCATCTTATTTATCAGTCGAGAAATAGCTTTTGTTTTGATTTCACATATCGGCGCGTTTAATCTTCAAAGTTTTTTAATAAACTTGTTGGTGTTTATACATTTGCTTTAAAAATATAAACAAAAAATTCTATAATGGAGGCCATACACGTTAGGGTTTGCATGATGGTTTTAACCTTGCATGCATAACCGACAGGTATAACCGAGTTCCATATTACAAATACACGTTAGGGTTTGCATGTACAGTTTTGCCATTAACTCTTCTGTAGCTACGTGACGGTGTGTGCAGGACGCCTACGATACTTTGTGTGGTATATACGTACCAAACTACAATGGACGACAACGATGTGATAGCAGTACTTGGCTTAACACTTATTCTTCAGAAAAGAAAAAAAAAGAGAGATCGCACTGAATGGTCTAAACGCTGGTTATTGAAAAGAAATCATTTCTCCCACGTAAATTTGATAAATGAATTGAGATTTAAACCAACAGATTACAAAAATTATTTACGAATGGATGAAAAACTTTATTTGAAACTATTATCATTGATTACTCCGTTAATACAAAGACAAGATACTGTTATGAGGAAAGCAATATCAGCACATGAGAGACTAGCAGTAACATTAAGATTTCTTGCAACAGGAAGAACATACGAGTGTCTCAAATATTCTGCTATTATATCACCTCAGGCTTTGGGCCGAATAATACCAGAAACATGTGATGCTATTTATGAAGCTCTGAAAAAGGAATATCTACAGGTGAGTAAATAAAACCAAATTCGAGTAGTTAGACAAGTTTAATAGGTTGACATATTTAAATTAATTCGTAATTAAAATTTGAATAAAATGTTGCTGTTGTTGGTTGTGTGTCAAATTCTGGTGCAGAAGTACTTTGTTCTTGAGTGTTATATCCTGAGTGTTGAATTGGTGATGTGCAGAGCTCATTTTGCGGTACAGGAGAAATCGTGTACCTTTGTTGTGTCGGAGATACGCATGGTTGTCTTTGAGGCGCAACAGAAGCCGTGTGGGTATACGGTTTTGTAGAATATTGTACTACTGAGGGCGAAGGAGTTGGATTTCGTGGGAGATTAGGATGTGGTGAAGAAACATATGTTAAAGTTCGACGATTTTGAATTTCTTCACTATTCAAATTGCCCATCTCTGCATCGAACAAGGTGTCGTTAATTATTTTCTCCGCAATCAACCGTTGACGCTTGTCTAGCGATCTTAATTTAATTGCGATAGATCTTCCCAAAAGATCGTACCGATCTTCTGTCGCCGAAGCAGAAGCAGGACGCTTAAAATGGTCTTTCACTGATAGTAATATGTCAGTGGTTAACTGATCTTGCTCTGTCCTTTTCTTCTTTCCCGGTCTAGTAGCAGGTAATGGAGTCTTTTTTGGTGTCGTAATATCATCAGTAGCATTTGCAGCTGCATTATCCGTAATATTATTATCTGTATCCGTATTATCCGTATTATCTGTGGTATTTTCGGTATAGTTGTCAGTATCCTGTAACAATACAAAGTAATATTTATTTTAGTTTCCAGATTCATCGGATAAATGGAAGGAAATAGCACAACTTTTTGAAGAGAGATGGAATTTTCCTCACTGCGTGGGTGCCATCGACGGAAAACATATTGACATAGTTCCACCTGCTGATAGTGGATCTCATTTTTACAACTACAAAGGACGACATAGCATGGTTCTTATGGCAATAGTTGATGCCAAATACAGATTTCTATTAGCAGATTTTGGTACAAATGGAAGAGTTTCCGACGGAGGTGTTTTGCAGAATACAAGCTTTTTTGAAAAGTTACAAATGAAACGTTTAAATCTTCCAAACTCCGAACCAATTCAACACAATTCAAGGTGTTTGCCATATGTATTTGTTGCTGATGATGCGTTCCCCTTGAGACCTGACATGCTGAAACCATATCGTCAGGCGGATTTGAGCAGCTACGATAAAAAAATTTTTAATTACAGATTATCTCGAGCAAGAAGAATAGTTGAAAACGTTTTTGGCATACTGACATCAAGATTTCGCATTTACCATACTCAGATCAATTTAGAACCAATCAATATAGAAAAAGTGGTGATGGCTACATGTGTTTTGCACAACTTTCTAATGGACCAGACCCCTAATTCATATGCACCTCCAAGATGTTTTTATCGAGAAAATATGGATAATGGAACTGTTGTTACCACGGGTTACGATATCACACGTTCACACGCAGAAAATTTGCAAGTACAAAATCGAGGAAATGTCCTGAATGATGCAAAAAAAGTCAGACTTGAATATCAAACTTACTTTGTGAATGAAGGCAAAGTACCTTGGCAGGATAGTTTCATTGAAATGTGATATATTTCTTTTATTTATGTAATAATATTGTTTGATGAATAAATGAGCAACCTCACCGCTTAAGAGTTGTTTCTGTAACAATCTATGTAGTTACGTACCTACATTTTGTAAAGCTATGAACGAAGTTGCAAGAAACTTAGGTATAGACGACCATACATCTAGCGTTACAAGTTGTATTCGAGAGTACCTACCCATTAACATGAATGGTATAAAAAAATATAATGCTTTGTGGTCGGCTGTACCTAATCTATAAATTACAAAATAATTGCAATTTGTTACAAAACAAATAATTACAAAACAAATAAATTACAAAACAAAGTACTAATTTATACTTACATTGGAATCATTCTCATCAATATCCGAAATGTTAGATCGTGAACTGCGAGGAATGTCTTGATCTGCAATAAAATCGAATAGTTCAAAGTACCACAGTGTTGGTTTATAAATATCATCAGATGATGCTCCAGATCTCACAGATTCATCGTACTTTTTTTTTTCTCGTCTAACATTACTACGTAACGTATTAATTTTTTTAATGACATCTTCTTTTGTAGCAGTAGGATCCAATTCCTTGAGCTTAATTATCAGTTTCTTGTATGCTGCCGATCGTTTGTCTCTATCGTGATATTCTTTGGACTTTACGCGCCAAAGACAATGTTCGGACTTATAAATTTCAATAAATTCTTCTAATGTGGCATTGCGCTTGCGACTCGCCATTTTCGAAGATCGACCTTTCACCGTTGCAGACAAATAAAAACTGAGAAGAGAACTATGGCAGGGCAGGCAAGCTCGCCAGACGCCACACACGCTAGGGTATGCTCGCAGGCAAGCAAAACCGAGCGGCATAAAATATCAATTTTCCTATTTGCTCGGTTGCATGTACATGCACCGATAACTGTACAGTTTTATCCCATACACGTTAGGGCTTGCCTGTCGGTTATGCATGCAAGGTTAAAACCATCATGCAAACCCTAACGTGTATGGCCTCCATAATGGATATATGTTCCCAAGTTTATGAGATATGGGATGAGAATGAGAAAAACATTTATTACCGACTTTGTAAGTGCATTAAATCCAAAACGGCTTATTATTTAATAAAAGTATATATATATATATATATATATATATATATATATATATATATATATATTCATAAATAACTCACTTAGTTTCCGTAATACAGTTATGAAGAAGGCAGGCAAAGCAGTAAACGACAGAAAATTAAAATATTTATAACCTTATACGCGTATATTTCATTGTTTACTGGCACTATTGCTTTTTTATTAAATAGATCGTAGTAATAAATGGTTTACTTTAACTGATTATGTATTTCCATAAAATATAAAAATTGTGTTCAAATAAAAATTTACATTATATATAATCTAATCTGAGTCGTCTATGTCATCTTCAGATTCATCAGTAGTATCTTCATCTAGATCCACAACAATTGGTTCCATGGTAATTTCAATGAAGTTATCGAGGTTCCACATGTTCTGCTCTTCTTTCACTACATGCTCGATACATTTTATCCACGACTGTGGGGTTACATTTCTAACGGCACTATTAAGCAGATTTTTGACATCATTAATTTAAAAGTAACATTGTTCCTTGCTACTTCATTTTTCATTTGAGCCCATATAAGTTCTATTGGGTTTAATTCACAATGGTATGGCGGCAATCGAACTACAATTACGCCTCGTTCTCGCGCCATTTCATCTACTACATATTTAATATATTTATCTTTATAACACCGTGCTAAGTTTAGTAACTCGATTTTCAAAATTGGCTCATCAAATTTAATATTTTTTTTAGTAAGCCAATCTGCAATCTCGGCTTTTCGCCATTTAGTAGTCGGCAACTTTTCTACACGCCGGCAGTGATATGGAGCGTTATCCATAACAATAACAGATCCTGGTTCGATTTTTAACAGAATATCTGAAAACCATTTTTCATAATGATCTGCATCCATTTCCTCGTGGTAATCTCCAGTATTTTTAGAAACAAATGCATTCAAACCTCCTTCAACAAATCCTGAATCGCTACCAATATGGTTAATAATAAGTCGTTTTCCCTTTCCAGATGGGGCTTTTAAACCTGTCGATAAACCATCTAGGAAAGCTTGTCGTTTGTTTTTCACATTTAAATCCTGCCAAATTTTTGTCACAGTATGTCCTTCATTTAACCATGTTTCATCTGTATAATATATTTTTTTTCCATTTCTTCGAAATTCTGCTATTTGTTTTAGATACTTTCTACGCCATAAAATAATTTCTTCTTTTTCAATAAGGGTACTATTCCTCTTTCTCTTTAAATACCCAAAGTTCATTTCACGTAAAGTACGTAAAAGAACACGTTCGATATTTTTGGAATATTTTCATTATGTTGAAGAGAAAAAGCAATTTTTTTATAGTTGAAGGGGTGAGTGGATGAAGGGAGTAAGTAACAAAAGTAAGTTTTTGAGAAATTTAACTCCAAAGTTTTATTGCTGGAACTTTTTTATTAATAGATTTTTTAAACCGTTTTTTTTTTTATTCTCACAGGTAGGATATGTATAAATTTTATTGTAAAAACAAAAATCTCCCCGATTTTTAAAAACTTATTTGAAAAATATATATTTGTACTTACCTCTTTTATCCAAAAACTTTTTTGTGTTAGAAATTATGTCTATGCCAAAATGAAGGGGGTATGTGGACTTACCTCCTTCATCTAGGATAAATATTTGCTTTTTCTTTTGAATAAGCGCTATAATCAGAAAAAAAATAACATGGATGTCAAGTAAACACTTATATTTTTGATTTTACAAAGGGGTGACAAACACTGAATTTCTAAGCATCTTTTGAATCAGTCTAAGGATATTGTATCACCTTCTTAAAATTGTCGTTGCTCTATGATGGCTTCATAATACCACTTATCTTTTTCTGGAATGAAGCAAAGCTGTTCTTTTAGATTGTCTAACTTTTCGTTGCTTAAGGATCCAGTATATTGGATATGTCTTGGAATGTTGAATTCTTCAGGTAGAAGGGATGGGAAATTTTTCTGCTTGAGGATACATACCATTTTGAAAGGTGTGTAATAATCGTAGGACTCCTTGAAAAGGTATGATCCAAAGACATCTACGCGAATCCACTTGATTCCAGTTTTGAAATTAACCTTTTCATTAAGAAGATCTTTTTTTCTATTCATTAGTTTCATATTTTTCATAATATTTTCGGTGTGTCTAAAGTGATGTTGCATGTCTATCACCATATTTTTCTTGGTTGAAAAAATAATCACATCACGATATTCATCAGGAATATAAATGTTTTGATGTTTCTTTAGCTGTTTCTCAATACGTCCAAATGCTCTATCCGAGTCTAAGTATGAGTGTCCTACCTCTGGAAACTTGTGCTCAATCGTTTTAAAAATGCCTTTGCCCACAAGATACTGAAACAAACATACCATCAAAAAATTTTTATTTTGCCCAGCACACGAGTCCGTCCACAAAATAAGATGATCTTTTCCTTTGAAGGCTGGATCCACTTCGATTGTTCGTAGAAAACAACTAAAAATTTCCGAGCTACCTCTGGAAGCTTGATTTTCCGTCCATGTGCAGAAAACAGTTTTTTCCACATTTTTGGTTATTATGTGGATTCCCAAGTTATAAAACCACATTTGTCTAAGATAAAAGGCTTTAGAGGTACTAAGCCTAGGTAGGGGCATAGTTTGCTGTAGATCCAATGTTACATACACAGTGTTATCTGATTTGCTAGCAAATTCTCTATCTGTTTTTTGAGATTCAAACGCTGATTTGTAATTTTCAGCGTGCTCTTCATTACTTTTGCCAGAATCGCATGTGCTACATGTATCGCTTTTGGGATAACCAAAAGACAGATTAAATTCATTATTAAAAATGAATCGGTATGTAGCCTCTTTTATTTGAAATTTTTCATTTCTTCCGTCAGTTCGGCATTTGTCTAGGTAAAGTTTATGCATTCTAGGGATCGAAAGTTGCGGTGAAAGATATTTTTTGTGAATATTACAATGCCTGGAGTAGTGCGACTCTTCTGCTGGGAAACTGGAAATATGCTCAATGACGTAAGAAGCAACTTCAGCAGGGGTCTTGTTAGGTCTAACTGCGTGTTTTCCCCTTCTGTCCGGTTCAGGAGCATTTTTCCCTGATTTTATTGAAGTTTGGATCAGGTCAACCTTTTTCAAGCTGATTGCAAACAAGGAAATGAAAGCCCGTTTGCATACGGTAGTTTGCCGGCCACTACAAGTTACATTGTATTGGTAGGTGGCAGTTTTATGCTTTAATGCTCCAGTTTTCTTTCTCATTGGTTCCTTTTTTTTAATGCTCTTAAAAAGAAGGCAGTTTTTTGCATTTACATCTAGTTTGTAGTAGGAAGAAAATATAGATTCCCTTTCTTCTACAGTTATTGACTGAGAACACTTGTAGCGGCAATTTTCATTGCACAAAATCCCAGAGTTAACGGTTTTAGCGGGTTTTACTTGGCCTATTTTAGAAATGTAGGCCAGACCACTTTCTCTGCACTTGGCACGTTTTCGTGCTTTCCATTGTTCAATATTTTTCTGTCTTTTTCTAGTTACTTTTACTTTTAGTGGAAATATTTTCTTCTTGCTTTTAGTGGGCAAGTTAAGAGCCTCTTCATTTCCATTTTCAGGAAGGGCAACGATCTCATCATATGGAATATTTCCGTTTACTTGTAGTTCAAAATGTATATTGCCATCATTCATAATCTCATTTTCAGTTTCTTCACTCACCACTTCCTTATTGCCTTCCTCATTTCCATCCTCATCTGATTCGATATCATCTTTCTCATTTTCATTAGGAACGTATTCATCTCTTGAGTCATCACTAAATAATGATGAAAGGCTTTCATCATCTGAATCAAGTTTTTCTCCGTAATCTAAAACAGAACATTAGCATAAGCCTAAATTTGCCTGGTTTAATTTCAGCTGTTAAGAAAAACAAAACATTAGTTATTAATCTGGTCTGCTGATTTAAGTCCCTATTGACAGTCAATGATTAACAGAAAATAATTACTGTTAAATAAGCTAAGTACCACATTTGAAGGCAACAATCACGTGGGTCGGATAGTGTAATTGGTTAAGACACTCACCCAGAGTGAGACATCAGAGTTCTAATACCACCTTACCATTTCATTAGATTTTTTTAACTAGCCCATTGTTCAAATAATATGTATTTCTAATGTACTTACGTAGTTTTTTGTAAACTCCATGTTTGTTTTTGTTGGATGGTCGTGTACGTTCTGTACCTTGGATTTTCAGTTCTAGTTCATCAGAATGATTCTGATAATTTGAGCTACAAGGTTGAATGTAGATACTAGAGCCATCCAGTAGGTTTTTATGTTCTTTGGCTATATTTGAATCTGAAAAAAATGATATCACTAATGTTGCCGTTTTATTATGATGTTGATATTTAATTTAGCGCTTAATGAAAATATGATTTTATCAATACTAATGGATTTTTATTGATTTACAAAATTCGGTGTCATTAAAAGCATTCTAGTAGGCTTACAGCCCAAATAAACTTTTTGTAAACAACAGCATAAGACGTGCCGATGCTTTGCAAGTTACATAGGCCTAGACTTAGATTGTAGGCTAGACGTAATGTAAAAACTTGGCTTATCTTTAAATAAATGAAAATCAATCAATTAAAATTAATATTTTGCAAAATACTTGAAACTACTAAAGAATAATATTTACCTGATATCTTGGTTTCATTATCACCAACTTCTTCTGTAATAGTGGATTCTTGTTGTAATTGTTGTAAAGCCAAGTCTGTCAAAAATTTTCCCCTAGTACTAGTCATAATAAATCACTTTATAACTAATTAAATAAACTAAAACAGCTAAGAACACTAACACAAGCAGTAGCGGGTGTTGCACTTGCACATAACCTAAAAACTTTAATTTGTTGTCATCCGATGTCAGCTGACGAATACATGAAGGAGGTATGTCACAATTTTTATTCTCTGTGGTATGGATGAAGGAGGTAAGTACTTTATCTTGTTACTTACCTCCTTCATTCACTAGATATTTAAAGTAGTATGGTCAATTACCTCCTTCATACGCTGGCTATCTCAATTATTTTAAATCATAGAAGGCTGGGGATAAGTGGAAAATTTAAGTTAGCACTTACCACCTTCATCCATGCGAATAACTCATTTTCTTAAAAAATGTCACTTACTCCCTTCATCCACTCACCCCTTCAGTTGGTAATTCGTTTTTGAAATAAAATTCATGTACTGCACGACGAATGGCCTGTTTGGTTGTATCATCCAATTTTATTTGTTTTCTTCCTCTTGTCTCAACCTTCAAAGTATTATTATCGTTTGTTTTATCTTCTGTTTTAATAATTCTGTACACACTAGCTTCTGAAACTTTTGTCAAAATACTACATAATGTAACTACATCAGTTACATTCATATTTTTTTCTCTGGATCGAAGTCGTTCAAACACATTTCCGATCATAGTTTTTTCTTCGCGTGTTAAATTGTGGCGTTTCTTTTTGATACACGGTTCACTGTTACTACTGTCAGTCATATTTATTATTTGTCACCAAATTGAATTAAATTAAATTACTCACAATTCATAAAATGTAAACGTAAAAGCTCCTTCCACTAATAACTTACAATTCTGTTCTGTGCTTTATGCAACCCCTGTTAGTGCGCTTATGAAACTAACTTACAATACCCGATAAATGGCGTTGATGCCAGTCATATCGCCTTAATCTGAAACACAATTGTTGGTCTCAGACAGTATCTACCCTTAGAGAAAGATAAAGTCTACAACATCGTAGATAACTTAAGTTGAATCATACACGCTGACAACGTTACATTTTCGCTAGAACTTAAATCCATGCCGAACGTTTAAAATTAGACCAGTCGAATTATTGAAATGTATTTAATATAAAATGGGATCTTTTCTATCTGAACTTATATTGTTTGGGCAGTCAAAAGAAAGAGTTATTTATAAATTTTTAAGAGATTAAACCTATTCTGCAAAAATTCACTAATTTGTTTGTTAAATATTAATCAAATTTTCTCCTTTTGTTGAAACAAACATTTTTTTTCTACAGGGTAAACGTCTAATTTTACTGGCCTAGAAAAAATACTTAAAACATTAGTCACCCTCAACAATTTTGAGATTTGATTATAGATGGGGCACATCAACAAAAACAAAAACTTTTAAATTGTCATTAGATGGATGAACAAAGTAGCAATTTTTGTTATGTCCAACTTCAAGTTGATTCCACAATGAAATATTTTTGGATCCCATATCACTTGTAATGGAAACAACAATAAAATTTGCCCCATAAAGCTCAGAAATAATTTCTTCAATAATTTTCTTTTGACATCGGTTGATCAAATTTATAGTACAAAGGTTGTTTCCAATTTGAAACTAATCCACGCACCATAACTGTCTGACAAGCTTTATGCGGTCCAACGACTTGCCCGTACTTTTTATCGATGTCCATTTTGTTTGATATAAACATTTCATCAAATGCCAAAACGCACAACCGATCAAGCCTATTGAAATCTGTTGATTTTTTCTTCATTAACGTTATAACGCTTTTTAGAATTCCTTCATTTACTTCAAAATTGCCAGCCCAATTTCTTAATGTTGAAATAGCAGGTAATGGATAATTATTCTCCCTTAAATATCTATAAGCTTTTGGGCTGACACTTCGCAGGGAAATTGCTGCAGCAATGTCTTCTGTGGACCAACGAATCCTCGTACTTTGGTTTGGTTTTAACAAAATTTTAATTTGACCCGGTGTGAACAGTTTCTCTAGAATATTTGTATATCTTCGGACAGTGGCAGATTTTTTTTGTTCAATTTCTTTTGAAAGCTGTTTGTTTTGAGTTTCAAGTAGTGTTAATTTCTCTTTTAGTTCAAACAATTCTGTACAACATATGCAGGTGTGTTTAGTTTCTTCTGTTCTGAAAGTAAAATAAGTCTTTTATTTAAAACTCATGTAAATTTTTTTAAAAATTATGTCAATATTAAAATTTTCGATTTACTTTACACTTACTGGGTGTTTGATATGGTTGACAGCTTGGACTCTTCAGGAATTGTCTGAATCTCTAATGGGTGTGAAGTACTGGCCACTGTATTTATGATACTTTCCACTTGTTCTCTACGGCTTCTCTTTACAATTCGTAATGTTCTTTCTTTTAATTTTCTCTTTTAAGAAATATTAAATGAACTGCCAGGTAAATTTAATGTTGGTATAGCATCAGCTTTTAAGGGCGAGCATTCTTTGGACAATAACAAAACATGTTTCTTCAAAATGTTTGAGCAAATCGTTGCTGCAAAAAATTAAAGTACTGAATAATGGTAGTTATAAAATCGATTTCTAACAATAATAGACAATTTTAAAAAATTTAAATGTGACAATCGAGGGACAGCAGACAGAAGCTATGCTGGATCTGAATATAAAAATGAGGATATATTATATTACGGGCTGAGAATAAAAATAACAGTGCTAAAAATAAATTAAATGGATTGATATTATCATTTGACAATAAATAATACAAAGAGATGAAAATGATAAAAAAAATAGAAGAATAAGATAAAATGAAGAAGAAGAAACAGTTTATCGTTTACTTTTGCCTGTATGCAAGTAAAAAAATAAGTTGATAAAGTAAATTAAATATTTGAATAAAGTTGCGAAAGAAGCATATCTTCAAAAATATATTTTTCATCTTGCATAAAAAGATATAGGTACTTATTTGTTTTTGATGAGTCGTTTAAAAATCATTTTTTAAAGGAAAACTTACCATTTCTTAAATTTATTTTATCTTCCCTCCGGCATGCGATTATCCACTGCTTTCTCAGTTCATCTGTCTTGGGGAAACGTAAGTATTTTATATCTGTGCCTTTTGTACACTGATTATAATTTGTACATTTAGCTACCGCACACCTAGGCATTGTAAATTATTTCCACCACAACACTATCACAATAACACAATTAAAATATTACAAATGTAATATATACTTTATAATAATACTAGAAAGTCGTAACCAAAGGTCTAAACAACACATTTACTAATGCATTTAAATGGCAAATCTCGTAGAGTCCCTCGCACGTGACGTTATGCGCGCGTCGAACCGAATTACGGTTCTATATTTAGCATACCGTTGTGGGTGTATCGTGATTGCGATGTCACACTATCTCTTTCTTCATAGTGCTTTGTTTCAACAACGAGACAAGAAGACAGTTGTCACTCTGCACGTGAAGAAGAAGGTGCACTCGTTTTTCGACAAGAACGTGATATCACGACGATATTACATTGTGATTGCAAAAGAATGTATTTATTCAATATTATTTTTTTATTCTATAGTGTGATATCTCACATATGTTATATTTTAAAACAGTGTTGTTGAAAAATGTCCGTGGAGTGTGAATTGGTATATATCTTCGTGTCACACTGTTGCTGAAAATATATAAACTTTGCTTTGTGTTATCTAAGGATACCACGATGTATATGATAAAAGTTTTCCCAGTACAAAAAACAAGTTCAAATTACATGCTGATGTTTTGTTCTTCCAGAAAAAAACAATATTTTTATGAGGATTACTTTTAAATGTTACATTGTTCATACTAAAATAAATAACTATAGTCGGACAGATTTCAATTAAAGGTGACTATTCTACAAATTGAACTAAACGGTAGCGGCAACCGTGTAAAATGTCAGTAGTAAATTCTTACAGGGGTCATTTTTATTGCGTATACTTCGCCCATGTAAATAAGCGAAAAAGTAATATAGTCCTCATAACATTTTCCCCCGTAACAATATAAATTGGTGCGGTTCACGAGTGTGTAGTGAGACAAGTTTATTGAATAGTTTAAAACATCCGCAAACACATCAATATTTTGCTGGTCTATATATATTTACGTTCTTAGAAAAAATGTTAATGAGTGAAATATGATATTTTAGTTTATGTTTATTCGTTCCAAATTCTAATGTGCATAGGCGTAGCGTTTTCTATTTCGTGGGAATATATTTATTAAATAGACTTTATTATTAACTTTAAAATAGTTTTGAGGTAAGTAAAGTAAATTTGCGGCAAATTTATTCTTTGTATAGTATTAACCCGTTAACGACCGGTCAGTATACAAAGAGAAATTTGTCAATTAATTTATTAGATTGGAATAAAAACACATATATTAAAAAAGGATTGCAATTTACAACAAAAAAGATTTTTTTTTCTCATTTTCAAGGAAAACTGTACAATTTTTAATACAGGAACATATTGCATCTTAAATGTAAATTAAATTGTAAGGTGAAAATTTTCGAAACATTCGGGTTGTAGATGCATTCTACACCTTTTAGATAAATAAATAGTAGTACTTTTGCATATCCTACATTCTTGCACTATCGTCTCTTTTTGTAATGTGGCCAATTGTCAAATCTGGTAAAGCAAATTTAGATTGATGTACATGTACGAAGCTTGACATTGATGTAGCGATTCTTCACTATTATAAATTATAAATATAAATCTATGTCGGCTCATGCTTTCTCTTATAATGTGCACTTCTTTATCTTCATCTTTTGACCAATGTATATCAACTTGAAGCAGAGTGTGAACCAGATAATATACGAATCTATGTTATTTATTTCAAAATCGTGACGGTTGTTCAAAAGTATAGAATGCTCTCAATCTTCTTTATCAAATGCTTCTATGTACAGGATAGAAATGCTATCTAAATATAGAATGCTTCTTTATCAAAAAAGAGTGAAAAAACTTCAATATATGACTTGACTCCATTGTTGGCTTTTATATTGTCTCAATATCAATCAGACTGATGTTGAATTACTACTGAGCACAAAGCAGCACGAAGAAGTATCTGTTGTTACAACTTAAGAACAAATTTGGATCTACTATTTTTGACTGGTTTTTTCTTTGGACGTTTTATCTGTGGTTCAGAGGAATATGATAATCAGAATTACCAATCACTTGTATTTCATATGTACTTGCAATATCCGATTTTATTGATTCTTCACAAATAATATTATCATCAATGTCTTTTACGTAAGACACATTCTTATCTAATCTCGGCGGCAAATAAAACACTTTAAGTGAGTCAGCATTTTCACAATCTGAGTATTCTTCTAACAAAGCTATTAACTCTTTAGTAGTTAGTGCCATCTTTATTTCATATTTCGAGCAGTCGCCACATTGGGCATATTGGGCAGTCGCCACATTGAAGTTTGTACAACAAGAGGTTTGAAGTTTGAACATTGAAGTTTGAATAACAAGAGCCAAAATAAAAAAAAAACACTTAAATAGTGCTGTGTACAAACTTCAATGTGGCGACTGCCCAAAAACTTACATCGAGCAAACTGGTAGAAACTTTAATAAACGAATAGCAGAACATAAAAGGGCTTTCAATAATAGAAAAACAGATTCGACATACTCACTTCACCTTCTAGATCATAATCATTCTTTTAATGACAAATTTAAAATTCTTCACATTCAAAATAAAGGCATTAAGCTATCTTTGTTAGAATCTATGGAAATCAACAAATTAAAAAATACAGATACAATTCTGAATGACCAACTTGAGACAAACAGTTCTCCCCTCCTCAACCTATTTCATTAGAGACTATAAATTGTAAACGCATGCCAAAAATAGATCACTTGAGAAAGGCAATCAGCCGAAACAGCTGTAGTGATAAGATTTAAAATACATTTTGTGGAAGTTTGAAAACAAAGTTTTCAGTGTTTTATTGTTACGAAAAAATAAGTATTTTCCAAAGTTTTCTGTTTTTTGAAGTTCTATATTAGGTACTCTCTAATAAGATTAAAATTTTACTTTAATTTGTTAGACAACTATAAGATACCTGTCAAAAGACACATGATAATTTAATGATTATATCGGTCTTAAATTTAATTTTTATGTAATTACTTATGTATTTAAATAAATAGTTAAATCAATTCAATTCGAGTTAAAACAAAACAAATATAACGTTCATAGCAGACAGCAATTCTATAAATAGAGAATGAAGTGCAACGACGAGATCGTATGTTAAAATTTCAGATTGTTTAGTCTACTGAAAAAATAAGTATTTTGCGAAGATTTCTGTTTTTTGAAGTACTGTATTAGGTACTCTATAAAAACAATAAAATTTTCCTTTATTTTGTTAAACAACTATTCACTCCGTGCTTGACTGACCTATTGCCTTCATCTGAGAGTTTTGGACTTCCCAATTTGAGGTTAAAAATATGTTAAATATATAAGAAATTGACAATTATGAATAATTAGTTTTTTAATTATATTTTTCAGTTTATGTACAAAATAAATGTAGTAATTAAAACTGGGTTTCTAAAAATTCATCATAATTTATCTTTGCAACCCCAAACGGAAAAGAAAGGGAAAAATCTAGTAGTGACAAATCAAGATTTTCATGTGGAAGAGCATATAGTTAAAAACAATAGTAGTAAAAGTTATGATATAAAAGCTAAAGTCATCAGGCAGGCTGCTGTTAGCTTGAAACCTTATGAAATATCATTTAAGGTTATTTATTTAAATTTTTCCTACTTTAATTGCATAAAAATGAAATTATGTGATATTTACTTTTTCATATTAATAGCACGAAATCATCTTTTTCTTTTCTCGAATTTATATGTAATCTTTAGAAACCTATAAAAACTAGACTCACTATTTTTGCTATTATTTGCACAATTAAATACGTAACATGTATTTGCACCCATTTTTGATAAAATTTATGCGTAAAAGATAGGTCCAATGTTGTCATATTTCGCCGCAACGCACGCTGGCATTGTTTCAAGGTACCCCTACCATGGTTACGCACGGAGCGAATAAGATACCTGTTAAAAGACACATGATAATTTAATAACTATATCGGTCTTAGATTGAATTAATTACTTATGTGTTTAAATAAATAATTAAATTTTTTTTGGTACGCCTCTGCAAAATTGATAAGTGAAATATGATTTCGTTGAAATGTTATCGTTAAGGGCTTAGTTAAGTGCGATGTTGCAAAGTAATCACCTTCAATTAAAAAATGTTTTAGTATAGTATGTACTTATTTTTTCAGATGAAATCGCGATCTAATGGGATCCTTGAGCTTGCAAAGGCAACCTAAAAATCGAACATTCCCGTTCTAATGACTAGTACAGGTATGTAAGTTTTAGTTATCTACGAAGTATTTAGGCACCCATTAGACGATAGGTTTTGCTGTCATTCATCGCCGATTCTGGCTATGATTGACCGAAAACTTGTGTAAAATTTAAATATCGGTGTTAGGTAGGGTATGCCTAACAGGTTTGGGTATATGGTTTTTATTAGTATTATCTTCTTGTTTATTCTTATCTTCTATTATATAATACATATTATTAAATTTGACGTACCGTTTTTTAGATAATGGCACAACACTAAACATACAGAATGGAACTTCAAACGTAGAAGACTCAATGTTAACAGAAGAAAAAGTTGATTAAACAGTTCCGAATCATAGTCATCTGAAGAAGATTTATCTGTTAGTACAATAAATCAAGTCAATATTTTATGTGAAAGTGTGAATCTGCTACCTAGGGAAGACTATGAAATGATACCTAATAACCTTATACCAATACAAAGTGAACCGTCTGATAAAGAAAATATAAGCGCCTCTCAACAGAAGTTAACAAATCCAGATTGTAGTCCAAATAAAATAAGAAAAAAGGACTTGATACTTGGCAACAAAATGTAGTAAAGAAACTGAGAAATAGTGGAAAATCTTATCAAATACTAAAGGCAAAGAAAACCATTTCTGTACCTCAGAATAAAAGTGTATTAAGTCCAATTTTAAGCAAAACGGGATTATCAATGAAATTGGCTTAGAATTAAGTCCTCTTTCATATGCTACTAAAATCTAAGCCCTATCTCAAATAATAACAGAGATAGCTAATTTTAAACGATATTAAGTCCTTGTGTCTTCTGGGAGAAAAGAATACCAAATGTAATAGTACACTCTTTAGTTTAGCATTTTTGGTAATGACAATATTATGTCCAAGTTTATTTTTAAGTTGAAATTAAGTCCATACTTTCCTCTCACATTAATATCCAACACTGTGTTAAGTCCCTACGTTCCAACAAGCGGCCAAGGGAAAAACGGTTAGAACGGTGAATAGTCGACCAGCGCGAGTAGAGGTGATAGCACTAATGACTGTATTAATGTTTTCTCACTGTCCAACTGTTTGCACATCTTTACCGACGATTTCTGACTAATAGTTTGAGTTTGACTGTTTGTAGGAACAGACGTTAGGATAGACGTGGTTAAGGAATAGAAGTAATAAACTCAATAAATAGTAATATGGAAAAAGCTGAAATTGTAACGGAACTACTATTCGCTCCTAGCACCAGCTATGTTGATACAGTCAACAGCGTGAAATTTGGCAAAGCACCTGAAGGATGTGAGGAAGATGATTTTAACGAACATACTGCAGAAAAGGAGAATTTACCAGCAACCGATTTCGAAGGTAAAAATGGGAGTTAAATATTTATAATATATATAATATATAAATATATAACCTAATTAATTCTGAAATATTTGTAGGTCAATCAAGATTTACTCTGCCTAGCTTCACATAAAATGAAGAACAATTAATGGAAGGAAAGGGTAACACTTATAAGGGGGAAACAGAATTTGAAGAAGACACTGACGATAGTACAGCGGACCCCAACTATGACAGCGAGAGCGATTGTTCTGCAGACTCTGATAGAATGAATGAGACGATAAATGCAAAACGAATAGGTAGGAAAAGACAAAGACAAATAGAGAATTGGAAAATAAGTAAACAACACAAAAAAGTTGTTGCCGGACTAGAACACACATCCAAGACGAAACTTCTGTGGAAAGATGGCAAAAGCATATATGTCAAAATTTTTGCATTTTGAGATTTTTATACCTACATGTTCGTAGTGATGAGATCTAGAAGATGGCAAAATAAGGTATTCTGCAGATGTTTAGGTATTGTGTTATTAATGGTGTCAAAAGCAAATAAATTCAAAACAGTGACATCTTAAGATGGCAATACCATATAATATTTTATATTATTCTTATCTCCGTATAACACCTTTAGAGTAAGGTACTTAAGGAGGTGGCAATATACTACATGCAGATATATTATAAAGTAACACCACTATTTACGTTGATATGCGTTTAATTGAAAGTTGGCAAAACTACATATAAATGCATATATTGTATATACTCATTTTCATAAACCAAACATTATTATTTGTTAAAGATGGCAATTGCATATATGCAAACATATTTCATTTTGCCTTCCTCTTTATATGTGGAACGCGCGATGAGTTTCAACGCAACGTATTGATTTATTTGATTTTGCCATCTATTATACCAAATTGTTTTCAGTTGTCGCGTGGTCATAGTTGGCGAGTTTCGACAAGTCTAAACTGTGCATTTGTTAGTAACTGTTATTTTCGTTCGATTTATGAATAAGATACCTATATTAGGTGGTTGTTTATAGTGGATTTTAAGGTAGAATATTAGCTTAAATTATTTAATTAAACATGTTGTGCAAAACGTGCGGTCAGAACTTTATTTCTCGATACTTGTTGCTTATACATTGCTGCAAAATTTCGGTTAAAAAAAATCTATTTAATATAGATGATTCTACGGCCATTTCGTCAGGATCAAAGGCAAATGTACGTGAGCAAAAAATACTCATGTCTGATCATTCGGATAAATCACAGTTCTTAGAGATAAACAAAGTCTGCGAAGAAAAATCTGAGATGTATAGACCTAAAGAAATAACAGAAGTTTTTAAGCCAACCTTGTGCGAATTAGCAAACGTTGATATTATTGGCCATGGTTTAAATAGGGTAAGTTTTATTTTATGCAAACTTTAGTCTACGATCTTTTGCTATTTTTTTATTTTTTAATTCTTTACACAATGTTTATATGGGCGTCCCATTGTTTTTGAAAAAAAAGTACAGGCATTAAAACATAAAATTTAAAGGTTCTTACTACAACATATCTAAAAGTTCTGTAAAAATACTGCAAATAGTACAAGACGGCAAACTACATAGTTACCGTGTTTCTAAATTAAGATGTATCTTTTAAGGAAGATGTTACGTCCATCGAAAATTACAAGAATAATCCTTCTAACATAGAAACAGCGTTTTCTAGTTTCAATTCAACACAAAACGATGTTACAGCCATTTTTGAAAAAAATAAAGAGAATGTAGCACCTTTTACTAAACCTGGATTAGATGTGGATCTTTTTGGTTACGTAAGTTTAAGATACTTTTTTTTGTATGTATGCGTCAAAAAAAAATTCTTAAAAATAATTTTTTAATAAAAACATGCCTTCGCTTTCTAAAATTTTCCAGAAACTTGAAAAAATTGTTTTGACAGTCTTAAATTTATAGGAAGATGATAACAATTCCAATAGAAGTTTTGACTTAAACCAAGATAATTCGGATGAAGATCCTAACTGGTATCCAGAAGAGGATGGCGCTAACCGACTAGCGAGAATAATTAAAACTGCTGGTTCAGGAAATTTTGACGGTTTGTTTATTTTATCCTAAAAATAAGAGTGATCATAATTTTTAATTTGTATTTTATAATTTTAGATTGCTTGCCAAACGACGTAGAAGATGGTATCCATGATATCGAATGTGAGGAATCAGATTGTTCTGAAAAACAAGTTGGTAGTAATACTCATGAAACAAAACCGACCAGTAAAAAAAGAAAACGAGGTATCAGAAAACGTGCAGAGGAAACCAAGAAAAAAAATTTAGGCCTGGCCTACAGAAACAGGAAAGGAGTTTTATGCCCAGCTAAAGTATTTAGACCAATAACAAAATGTTGTACAAAAAATTGTCATCAAAATTGCACCCCTGAACAACAAAATATAATTTGGTCTAGTTTTAATAACAAAGCTCCAGATATGCGTAAACAAGTACTATGTGAAAGAATGACTCTTTCTAAATGCAAATACCAAATAATGAAAGGCAGAGGTATGAAAGGGGGGAAGCCACATAATCGGGTCGTAACTGTTAGTTACTCAGTGCATATAGAACCTCAGAAAATTGTAACTGTGTGCAAAAATTTTTTTATCAATGTCCATGGAGTAACAGTAAACCAGCTAAATCTGCTCGTTAAAAAACTAAAATCGTCAGAGGATGGATTTATAAAAACGGATATGAGAGGACAGCATGTACCTTCTAATAAGTTGGTCGAAGAACGCAGTGAAATTAAGAAATTTATAGATCAATATCCAAGACATGAAAGTCATTATGCAAGGCGAGATAATCCTAATCAAATATTTCTACCGAGCCACCTAACCATTCGTCAAATGCATAAAGAATATCAAGAAGATATATTAAAAAAAGGGTTAAAGAAATCTGCTAGTTATGATGTTTTTCGTGACGTATTCAATAGTACCGGGTATAAATTTAAACAGCCCTACATCGATACATGTCGCAAATGTGACGAATATCAAACACTAAAAAAGAATGCTAGTACTGAGGCAGCTAGAGCAAAAATTAATGAACAACGGGACGACCACATTAACGACGCTAATAAAGCCTTTGAAAGCAAACGAAAAGACAAAGAGATAGCTAAAAATGATGAAACAAAAAGAGTACTGGTTTTTGATTTACAACAAGTCTTACCAGCTCCCTATTTATCAACTAACATAGTCTACTATAAGCGTTTATTATCTGTGTATAATCTTACTATACGTGATTGTTCTTCCACTGAATCGTCTGTTTGCTTTATGTGGTATGAAGTCATTGGAGGCAGAGGTTCTGATCAAATTGCCTCATGCCTCTACAGTAAAATAATGAGTTTATCAGAGATCGTTCAGCAAGTAACAACATATTCGGACACGTGCGGAGGACAAAACCGCAACATTAATATGGCTGTTATGTTTTTGTATGCCATTCAGAAGAAACCAACTCTCGAAATAATTGATCAGAAATTTCTTTTGCCAGGTCATACACGCCTTGAGTGTGATAGTGACCACGCACGAATTGAAAGATGTAAAAAGCAAATTTCAAATGATTTTAAAATAATGGTACCACGGGACTGGTTTCAGTTTGTACGATCACTTAGGGGCAAATCCAAATTTACAGTGGTTGATATTAGACAAGAAGATTTTCTGGCGTTTTCCAAGCTCTTACGTGACATTCTAGTCAAACGCACAAGCGACACTGAAGGTGAAAAGATATCTTGGCTTAATATTAAATGGCTAAGATATACCAAGGAGTTTGGGTTAATTCAGTTTAAATATACCCTTGACGATGAAGCGCCATTTAAAACTCTAGATATAAGAAGGGGAAAAAGAAGAGGTCGACCATCACTGGCTACCATAACTGTCCCTCGCTCATACAATAGCCCCTTGGGTATTAATCCAAAGAAAAAGAAGGACCTTTTATCGATGTTAGACCTGATAGACAAAGACTGCCATGCCTTTTATGAAAATTTGCCAACCACATCCAACGCAAAAGAATATGACGAATTGTGCGATGATGCCTTGGATTCGGATTTAGAAGACTAATTGGTTATACAAATCCAATTTGTAATATTTCAAGCATTAAAATAAAATATAAATGTCTTGTTTTTCATTTCCCTTTCAAAATAATATATACATAAAACTATTAATTTCTAAGATGGCAAAAGCACATATATCTAAAATATCTAAGATATTCCAAAAACTAGCAAATAATCTCTCTTCATGTTTCACACATTAGAAGTACATTCAGTTCTTTGTACTATTGCACAAAAAACATAACAATACCTTTTATCACCGAATTAATATTACGTTTGAAACCTTAAAAGTGCTCTCCTGAAAACTATCAAAAATTGACATATATGGTTTCGCCATCTTTCCACAGACTTATACCTGAAAAATTAATAAAACCACCGTGTAGTTTGGTGTGCCGATTAAAATGCAATGAAAAAATTTCTGAGCAAGAAAGGAGAAACATTAATGCTGCTTTTTGGGATGCATCCAAAGACATAAACCATAAACGTCAGTTTATATCATCGCATATCCAATTGGTACAAACGTTTAGAAAAATATGTAGAACTGGTGCAAGAAAGGATTCTAGAACTCACACACGACAGTATTATTTTGACAAAAATAATTCCATGGTACGTGTGTGCAAAATATTTTTTGTTAACACTCTGCATATTTCACAAACTTTTGTGACCACATCTTTGGAAAAAAAACAAGCAGGGGGTATAATTGCTGTGGATAAAAGGGGGAAGCATGAAAATCATGTTAAGGTTCCTGAAGTTGTGAAACAAGAAGTTCGTGATCATATTATGAAATTCCCTGTTGAACAATCACATTATTCGCGGGAGAGATCGAGCAGAAAATACCTGGGAAGTCACCTTACTGGGAACTTGCAAAAATGTATAGACTTTATAAAGTACAGTGTTAAGAAAAAAATACACATGAAAATATGATTACCAAAGAGTGGTTGTATAGTTACATTTTTAACACAGAGTTCAATTACTCCTTCAAGTCTCCAGATAATGATACTTGCGATCAATGTGACTTATTTTTAGTGAAGCTACGTGAAGAACAGAATGATGTTGAAAAGGAATCTCTACAAGCCAAATAGAATGAACATTTGGAGGAAGCAACAAGAAGATACTCTTTAAAGAAAGAAGATAAACTATGCACAAAACAACAAAATTCTACAACAATTATGATATGCGTCGATTTACAAAAAAATGCCTCCCAACACCAGTGTTAACTAACGCGCAAAGCTTTTACTCTTTAAAACTTTGGACGTATAATTACACAATTTATGATGCCACTAATAATGCTTGTTTGATGTGGGACGAGTCCAAATCAGGACGCGGTGCAAATGAAATGACATCAGGATTGCTAAAGTGGGCATTATCACATGTACCAAAAAGAAATTATTATATGGTCTGATAACTGTCCATCTCAAAATCGAAACATGGTTATGGTTATGGCTTATTTTTATATATTAAAAAAAATTCCAACTTTAAAAACCATTACACATAAATTCTTATTGCTTGGTCATACTCACTTAGAAGTTGATGCTTGCCATTCATTAATTGAACGCGAAAAAAAGAAGAGTGCTGGTTTTCAAATAATGTCTCCCTGGGACTGGCAACAATTAGCCAGAATGTGTAGCATAACTAATCCGTTCGAGGTGATTAATATGGAGACAAGTGATTTCAAGGATTTTAAACAATTATATAGCAACATCACGTCTCCATTTTTGTCTAGAAAAAAAAATGTGGATAGCATGGATGTATCAATATCAAAAATGGTATATTTACAAATAAGGGAAGAAAAGTATGGAACACTGTATTATAAAACTAATTTTCAAGAAAAGGAATTTCAGACAGTCAATTTAATTCGAACTGGAAGGAGAGTCGTATTTCCTGAGGAAATACAAACTGTAAGAGATGATAATAATCCAATATCCGAAAAAAAATACAAGCATCTTCAGACATTATTGAAATGGGTTCCAAAGCAGTTCCATGATTTTTATGTCAACCTAAAGCATAGCAGCTTACATGAAGATGATGATAACCTCACCCAATAATTTGTGTTCATTTTGTAACTTACATTGAATAACTACAATATCAGTTTCATATTTTCTATTAAAGCTTTTTCATCAATAAAAATGGTAATTTTATTTTGTGCTCTGTTCAAATAATAACCATAACTTGTTTGGACTTAACTTTGGAATTGTAACATAATATTTATTCTTATAATATCAAGTCCTTAAAATTGACTTGGTATTAATACAAAATTGTATTATGTCCAAAACCAAAAAAATTATGAATTTTTGACAAATCACAATTTGAATTTCGTGCTTTAATTACTTGAAATTCAGTAGTTGATATATCATAGATTGCCAAAAAAAATTGGTGTCACATAGGGAGAAAAATACTAGTCCCTAACTTAAAAACTTCACATTGATAAATTTCAAACCGCTCTCCTGAAAAATCGATATTTTGGACTTAGTACACTTTTATTCTGGGGTACAGATTTTAGAACGTACATTTAAACCATCTTGCAGAGAAAAATGTGCTTTCAAATGTCGGTCAAATATCACAGAGGAGCGACGTTTACAATTATTTAAAGAATACTGGGATTTAGGAAACATCGACAAATAGTGGTCATTTAATTAATATTTAAATGTGAAAATGCCATAATTAAAGGTTAAAATACGTTTATTGGCGTTTCAATTTCCACTTCGGAAATCGTTCTCAAAATACAAACATTGTTTGAATCGGTACATGTGTTTACAAATACCTTAAGAAAGTTTCAGCAACATTCAACAATTTGGACGTTGTGTTCTATTCAGATAATTGTGCAGGCCAGCAAAAAAATAAATTTATGATCTGTATGTATCTATACGCAATAAAAACAATTGAAAATCTTATCTCAGTAACGCATAAATATTTGATAAAAGGACATACCCAAAACGAGGGAGATTCTGCTCATTCTCAAATTGAGAGAGAAATTAAACGTCCATTAAGATCAGGCACTATGTATATACCTGACGCATTTATTGGTGCTGTAAAGGCTGCAAGGAAGAAAAGCAAGTCCTTCCATGTTAATCAAATGTTTCGCCAATTTTTTTGACTTCAAGAGTTTATGCAATCAAATGAACTTTTCTTGACTGAACTAAAAGATGAAAATAATGAGACAGTAAAACTAGCAGGTTCAAAGATGATTCAACTTAAAAAAAGGGAACCCGATACTATATATTTTAAAAATTCATATGCTGACAAACAATTTCAGAAAGCTGTAGTTATTAATAAAAAGAAAAAAAGCAACAATTTGGAATTGAGAGATGCATACAGCGCAAAACCAGGTATGCCCGATAAGAAAAAAGCAGATCTCATGGATTTGGTTAATAACAACCTGATTCCAAGATATCACAGGCCATTTTATGAATCATTGTAGTTTTAAAAGTCACGTGTTATTGCTTGTTTTGACAAAGACAATATTTTAAGTGTTACATTTTCGTAATTTAATAACATTAGTTCGTTTAGAATTTAGACTTTTACACATTATTAAGAAGCTTTAAGAAATCTTAATTTAAGAATTATTGCACTTTAAATTTGCCTTGTAATTCTAATATTGGTTGTTATAGTTACACTTTTTCAATAAAGAACATATCGATGGCATAGCGCACAATTGTGGTAAGTGCAAAAACTAACATTTTACAGTACAGCCATTTGAAAGTTCTGTTGGATGGTGTGTGTAGGTTTTTGTTTCTATAAATTTAGTTTTGTGTAAGCTTGAGTACAGAACCGTTATCTGTCACATAGTTATTAGTTTAAAAAAGTTTACTTAATTTTAAATACTTAAATATAGATTTTTGTACTTATAGGTATGTACTTACCACATGTGGAGTTTCTTATATTGTACATACCCCATTTGACAGTTATATACTATAAGTTTCTAAATGAAATTAAATAAAAAATATCAAGGAAAAATTGTTTAATTCGCAAAAAGAATGAATACAAATATTTATTCATCATCAGAATTATCATATCTTATTCTATTACTTGTTGGTAAAGTGTTATAAAATGCTTCATACTCTCTTGGTATGAGGTGAGTTTCCAATAAACTGAGCAAATCCTTCTTTTTTTGTTCACTGATTGGAAGCAGATTGGGATAAGCCTTCTTTAAATTTATTTGCTGCAAATCTGTTACCTGCAAGATAACAAACTTATCAGTGTAATCCATTCTCACAGCTTTACAAAGGGCAGTAAAAAGAAGAAAGAAGGCTACTCTAGTCAAAATTAAAGTTGAAAAGTGTGTTCACCACTATCTTAGTTGCCTCCTGATGATGCTAATTTAATTCAAGTGTTAAGTTTAGTGTTTAGTAGTTTTGGTGATAGTGGTGAACACATTTTTAACTTTGATGAAAAGCTAAAGGTTTCAATTTTCCAACTTAGTCAAAATAAAATGTTAAATAATACAATAACTTTACCTTGGCATTCCTCTTCTGATTAATATTAATGTTCATAAACTCTTCAGCATTTAAATTGTACTTATAAAGAATAAGGTTAGGTTTCCCTTTAGAAAATCGTAGCCACTTAATTTTTAACCAATTTACCGTTTCCCCGTTGGTGTTTTTTGTTGTGTTGTGTAATACTTCTGTTGTCAGCGCTTTAAAATCGTGAAAATCTTGGTTATTTAATACATTGACTTCATAATTTCTTGGATTAATTCTGGCAGTCGAGATTAGCAGTGCCCATTCCCTGGTAGTGTAAATTTTCTTATGCTTCCTTGCTCTTTCTATAGTGGCATGCATTGCATCTACTTCTAAGTAGGAATGTCCACTCTCCATGTACTTTAAATCTATTATTTTTAAATGGCTAGATACATTTACAGCATATAACATTGCAGCAGAGATGTGTTTATTTCGATTCTGACCTCCACATGTGTCAGAGAAACTAGATACATACTTGACAGTATCAGGTAAGGAACCTAAATATTTTAAAATGCATGTAGCTACTTCAGTACTTCCCTTCTGACCATTGCACTCATCCCACACATAACAAAAACCATTTTTTGAATGGGGTTCAAAAATCGTAAAATTGTATGCATTTAACTTTCTTTTATAAAATATTGCAGAGTCACCTGCAAATGGAAGTGTTAAAATGCTTTGTAGATCAAACGAAATAGATCTAAATGTTTTTCCATGATCCTCTTCTGCTCTTATTTTGTCAGAATGTTTCATCTGCATTGCTTCCTTTTCTCTATTCTTGTGTGCTTGCCACTCATTTTCCAAGTCACTTTTGTCTAAAGATGCATTGTATGTATTACATTTGGTACATTGATCCTTTTTTGGTTGATAAAAGCTTAATACTGGATCATATGAATGAAAAATGTTTTTATATACGTAATATGACACAGGTTCATCTGTACACTCTTTGTATAAACGGTACATTATACTTATATTTAAATCAGATGCCAAATATAGTTTTGTACTATCACGCCTGCAGTAATGAGACTCCATCCTAGGAAAAGAGTCTATGTGAGATTTTACAAGTGCATTATTGTTCTCTGATGTAGCATTCACTGGTCTTTTACCAATTTTTTTATCAGTGCCAGAATAATTGCCCATATTTGACAAAGTCAGAGTATCTAACATGCGGTGACTTATTGATAATGTGTTACAAAGAAACTTCATGCACACTCTAATTAATTTTCCTCCACGTGACCTTAAATGATATTGTTTGGACATATTTTTTGGGTTTTTAACATTTAATCTACGGCGAACAACGTCACTAAATGTTAATAAAGATGCTAGATACTGTTTTTGCTTACAACTGTCACTCAAACCCCAATATTCTTGACATAACACTTTTCTCTGATCTTCATTAAAATTAGCGTTGCATTTATATCTAAAATAATAATAACAATTATGTAATGATTGGGCACTACTTAATGTTTTTCTGGTTCATTCAGCTATTTTTCTTGGCTGGGTACTAAATCCACAATCAGTACCCAAAAGAAATAAATAGAAAGTCAAAACTTACCGGCATTTACTACAATTGATGTTCTTAACAGCTTTCATAGGAACAATTTTTCCTGACCTATTTACATATTCCTGACCACTTATACGATTCTGTTTGGCTTTGTTACGTTTCCAGTTTTCTGGCTGAGCTTTTCTTTGCCTTTTCATTCTAGGTACTGAAGGTGCATCATTGTTCTCATTATTTTCATTATTATCTAATTAAAATAAATAAATAAATTGTAAAATTAAAATATGGGCAGAAATAAAGTAAACAGTGAACAGTAAAGTAAAATAAACAATAGAATAATTTCATATTTTACCAAAAATATTTTGAAGCCCTTCTTCATGATCAGACTCCTCGGAGTCCTCTTCACTAGTTTCAGGATGATAACTTAAGGAACTATCATCTGAAATGTCCAATTGATTATTCGTTGCAATTACTTCACTACCACTAGGTATCTGTATCTCCATATGACTAGATGGTTCAGTAGTTGGCTTCAAATCTAATAATTCTGCTAGAAACAAAAAAAAACACAATACAACCTGTTTTGCAATGTTTAGATAAATAAAAATGTTAGTATTTACAAATATATTTTTAATTCTAAAATAATATAATTTCCAATTTAGAGGTTATGAAGATCCATGTCTTAGTTTTTATGTTTCACTTACCTGTTTTTTGTTGTTCACACGCAAGTTGTACTAGACGATGTGCTCTACTATTCATATTTCACTTATTTTAGACTTCAAATAATATTAAACTTTATTAAAATGGAACGGAGCAAATACGTTGTTACTTACACCAAAGATTCTTTGCTTACACTAGTGGCAAGTTCACTCTGACAGTAAGGCTGCGTTGCCAATTTGTGTGTCAAAATGTGGTATGTGCGTACTTACCACATTGGTGCATTCATGTTAGAACAGTGAAGAGAAACCATTTGTGGTAAGGGCACATACAACATTTGGCTCATTTAATTTTTCTTATATTTAGCAGTTAACACATTATGTCAACTTGTATTTCTTACACGGTTCATTATTTACTTACCACATTTGTGCACAATAAACTTTGGTTCAAAATAATGTACTATGTGTACTTAACTAATTTTCTTAAAAATTTGTACTTACCACATTTGTGCACTATACCATCGATATTCTCAAATCTAAAATCTTTTATTTCGACAACGTTTCTTTATTGTATAACCCAGTAACATATCAAAAATAATATAATCAACAACGTGATAAGTCAGTTTGTAACATTCATCTTATTACATTTTTGCAGGAAAAGTGTGACATATGATCACCTTTTTTGTAAATATGCAAATTTTTTGCTAAATGTATTACATCATCAGGCCCATCAAACATTTTCAGAGACGTAATTAGTTAACACTTATAGTAAATATTAGATGGACTCTAAAAATGCATTCCTTTGGAGACAATAATTTTTTGTAAGTTAAAAAGGAGGCTCCTGTAAAATTGTACTTTTTAACTTAACACCTTATTGAAGCAAAGAGGCGATATGTATACTCGGTTCACAATTTGTTGATAGCTCACTACAAGTTTAATCCTAATTAGAGAACTGAAATACAGAGAGGATAGGTAATACGATATAATAGTAAAAACCAACCTGAAACTGACGATTTAAGATGTTTTCGACTAACTTGTATCTGCCGGAATACAATAGAGCTTAGGCTTCTTTCAGACGGACGACATTTTGTCGTTGTCGTGCAGTGTCGTGTCGTGAAAAAAAGTTTGGTTGCTTTCACACATCATTCAATTTCTGCCGTAGTCGTGCTGTGAACTGTTGTCTTGTATGATGGATGAAAGAAAAAGAAAGCGTTTAATAGTGTTGGCATTATGGCATTCTCGCCGAAAATCTCGAAAAATAAGAAAATATTGGACTCATCCGCTTCTTGAAAATAGGTATTTAGTGGGCGAATTTGTCACATTATTTCAGGATCTGCGAGAAGACAACATAAAATTTTTTAATTACTTTCGAATGTCTGTTGCATGTTTCGATGAATTAAGTATGAAGATACAGGGTGATTTACAGAAACAGGACACCAATATGCGAAATTGCATAACACCAATCGAGATGCTCGCAGTTACTCTAAGGTAAGTAATAACATTCTAATGAATGCATATTATTTTATTCTGTACGAAAAAAAAAACAAAGAAATATAAACTAGAAATACATAATGCAATTTCGGTATGTACCTATCATTAATCAAACAAATTAATACTTTGTGAGCCGTCAGATGAGACGGTTGAATACGATGGGGAAAATACATTTGTTTCTTCTGTTAATTCAGCGGCAGCGCTATTTTTTCCTGAAGCGTGACCTGACGGTAGCAAAAGGGTATAAGTTCTTTCAGAATTATTCTGCAGTGCGGGGCTTTGCGAAGATCCTTTTCCATTACGAAAGTTGGATGTTGTTCCATGAGAATCTAATGGTATTGACAGTATTGATGGTATTGGCGATATTTGCATTGCTGTATGTTCAGAAGGCAAGTAGTGTGTCATTCTAGATTGTGTGGGAACTGCCGCTTGTCCTAAATAAAAGTTGGGATTACCTGCATGCCTTCGATCTGCTGAATTTGAAAAATCGTTTCGCTTTAGAGACTGAATTAATTGTAGTACTCCAATCTGGAATTCACAAATTTGATCGTCGTTGAAATTATTTAAAGAAGGTACTATTCCAGCGAAAAATGCCATATGTCGATCTGTAAAAGTTTGATGTGCTGGTGGTGGAGGTGTTTCCAGTGCTGCAATCATTCGTTCTTCAAATGCAGTCATCCTTTTTTTGGAACCCGATTGTATTTGTGGCTCTTTAAGTTTACGTTTTTTTGTTGTTGGTGTTGTATTATTGTCAACAGACACTTGTTCTTGGTTGACAGTGTCACCTAAACTATTTTCTGTTTTATTTGGATGGGCAGTTTTTTTTTTAAATAATAATTGGTCGTAATAAACATATTTCTTCAAGCTATTAGCAGCAGCACCTGAACGCATTGTGTCATTATATTTTTTAAGCCATCTTAAGAAACTGTCCTTTATATTTGTCCATCTCTTTGTAAGTAGTTTACCTGTAAATAAAAGAAAAACATTATTATATAGGTATCACTTAAAAGATATTTTTTAGGTACTTTGCTACCGGATGTTCATTTACCGACCTCCATCACAGATACAAAATAGGAATTTCGACCATTAGTGGTATTGTTCAACAGGTCTCAAAGGTTATATGGAATGTTATGCACAATGATTGTTTACCTAAACCCTCAACTGAAAAATGGAAAGCCATTGCAAATATGTTTGAGAAACGGTCTAATTTCCCGCACTGTATAGGAGCTGTAGATGGGAAACATATACGGATGATTAAACCAGCCCATACCGGGTCCATGTACTTCAATTATAAACATTATTACTCTGTTATTTTAATGGCGGTAGTAGATTCAGATTACAAATTTACTTATGTTGATATTGGATCGTATGGAAAAGATTGTGATTCGACTGTGTTTAAAAATACAACATTTTGGAGACTACTAAAAGATAATGAATTAGCTATTCCCCCTTCAGAACCATTGGAAGGATTTGCATCAAACTTACCGTATGTAATTGTAGGGGATGAAGCTTTTGCGTTGGATGATAATTTACTTCGTCCATTTGGAGGTCATAATTTATCAGTCAAAAAAAAGTTTTTAATTACCGTTTAACTAGAGCCAGAAGGTACGTGGAATGTGCATTCAGTATTCTTTCAAATAAATGGAGAATTTTTCACCGTCCTTTTAATGTGTCGCAGAATTTTGCTGTGGATATAGTAAAAGCATGCTGTGTTCTTCATAACTACGTACGTGATAGAGATGGATATAATCCACAAGACACTTTGACAATAGGTGAAAGTATTGGGGATGTTCCTAATAGTCATTCAGTACGTGGAGGATTATCAGCAAATGAAATTAGAAACCTTTTCGCAGATTATTTTTTGACCGAGAAAGGATCAGTCCCTTGGCAACATTTAAAAATACAAGTTTACTAAGCTAAGTCATTATAATGTAATAAATAAAGCGAAATATTTTTACTTACCAATTTCATTTTGTTGTTTTTCTGACATCTCATCAAATCCATCTTTTAAAATTCTGCAAATTTCTTTCCAACCCTGTAATGTCTTATTTCGGTTTTTATACTCTTCTAAAGTTTTATTCCATAACACCGGCCGCTGTTCAACAAGATTGATAAGAAGCTCGTTATCAATTTCGATATCCATTTTTTTTAAATATTTTACAAATATTTTTAAATCTAAATTCATTTTAAATAAATCACGAATAATCGTGATTATTCGCGTAGGCGAATAAATCACGATTTTTTCGCCTACGCACGACAAGTGTGAAAACGAGAATGGACTTGCTTGTACCACTGCAGTCATTCACGACCACGACATCGTGTCGTCGCAGTGATCCCGCCAGTTTACATTTAATCAATGAGTTAACTGCTATACACGATATCGTTGCCGTACAGGACTACGACAAAATGTCGTCCGTCTGAAAGAAGCCTTATAATCAAGCTTATAATCCGATTAGGAACGTATTTTGGCCGACCAGTGTCGTAGAGTATATGATTGAAACATTTATTTGAACTAAATAAATATATTTTTTAAATTGTATTTATGTTTTAATAAAACTTGTAATAAAATAAAATATTTTATTCAAAAATAAAGTTTTTTGCCATTTGTAAAAGATACATTTATTTAATTAAGGGGAAAGGCACCAAATGTGTTTTAAATGTATCCATTATTTTCGAATTCGGAGAAAACTAATAAATATTTTTGAAAAATTTAAAAGCAGAATGAAAGATTACATTATTACTGAGGGTATTATATATGTGTATACTGATGTATATTACAGAAAGTCCCTGAAAACTTCTACAATGTTTATTTTATTATGTTATGCAACAGGGGTGAAAATAAAAGAGAGAATATAGTATAATTTTTAATTGAAAATATTGCATGCAAAAGAAACTTTTCATTTATTCTAATAAATCATTTATTCTGCCTTTAAATTTTTCCAAAAAGGCTTTTTAGTTTTCTCAGGATTTGAAAAAAAATCGATACATTTAAAACACATTGAACATTTTGACAGGCGACGTTTTGCGCCTTTCCCCTTTAATACCTTACGATTACAACTACTATCACTTACCTTATATAATTACGATTAGAAAACTATTCAAATTCAAAATAAATAGGATCAACTTCGGAATCCGAGTCGTGTTGAGGGTTAATAATTAGCGGTTGTGTCTCTACGGTTGCATCAATTATGTTATCAAGATCCCACATTTTTTGTTCTTCTTCTATTACATGTCTTACTGCATCTTTCCAGTTTTGTTCTGTAATGTGTTGTAAAGACTCGTATAACAATTCACGTACAGCTTGTATTTTATATAACGTATTTTTTCTAGCCACATAACTTTTCATTTGTGCCCAAATGAGTTCAATTGGATTTATTTCGCAATGGTAGGGTGGAAGTCTAAGGACTGTGATATTTCTCCTTTCCGCCATTTTGAACAACTACGTATTTGAAATCGTAGGCTTCCACGGCCAGAGTCAGAATTATAGTTTATTCGTCTTCCGGGTTTGGACCGTGTCATTTGTGAGTGACCCAAAAGTGGGTTCATCTCGACGTTTCGCTACAATTATATGTAGCTTCTTCAGGAGAAACAAAGAAAAAGAAAGCTCTAAAGTTCTTCCAATCTTCGCTCTAAAGTTTCATCTCTACTTTCTTCGCTCACCTTCCTCTCTAGATGTCGTGATAATAACTTGGTTCCCAATTTTCTTGTTCTAAAACATCACATTTCCTCTTCATCTTCTTCCCGAATTCTACATCGAGCCAGCCTATCTCTACTTCGTGAACGGATTCAACATATTCGAAAAACCCTTAATTTTCAATCCCAAAAACTTTTTAAGCTGCATCTTGAACTCTCCAGTATTCTTAGTGTCGATGATTGGTCACTTTTAGACCGCATTTCCTATCATCAAGCCGATAAAATCCTTCTTCTAAGCAACGAAACTCACAAAAAGAAATTCCAATCCCTTGTATCTAAGAAAAAATCACATTCCACCACTTCTACTTCTCATTCACCTCTCATTAACACCGTCGTTAATCTTTCTTCTCACCAATTAACAAGTGCAGAAAGCAGTCTTCTATCTAAAGGTCTTAATTTTGCTATCACTCCTTCCAGAATTCCTACCGAAGAAATAGTTTCAAATGTGGAAGCGGCACTCCGCACAATTCCCAAAATTCCAGCCGACCGTATCCGCTTTGACGTCGCTAAATGTCTTGATACAGCCAAAATCCCTACTTCCAATATATCTCGTGAGGAATTCATAGCTCTCAAAAATCTCCGTTCTCTTTCTGAGATAATAATCCTTCCTGCAGACAAAGGTAATGCCACAGTCATCCTGGATACTCCTTCCTACATAGAGAAAGTAAACGACTTACTTAGGGATACATCCTGTTATAATACAATTTCTCGAGACCCCACTCCTAGAGTCGAACGCGAAATTTCCCATGCCATCAAACAATCCGATCTTTCCGATGATGTTAAGAAGTCCATAGTTCCAAAAAACTCCATCTGCCCCAGAATTTATGGTCTTCCGAAAATCCATAAAGATAACGTACCTCTTCGTCCCATTGTGACTACGATTAACTCTCCTACCTACAAACTCGCAAAGTACTTGTCCAATCAGTTTAAGACCTATACTGGTCGTACCTCTTCTTATGTCCGAAATTCCACACATTTCATCACCTTAATCTCCTCTCTCACAGTCGATCCCCAAGATATTCTCGTCAGTTTCGATGTATCATCCCTATTTACCAATATTCCCATACATGACTCTCTAGTTGTTCTGCGAGATCACTTGACCAATGATAACAAGTCTTTGGTTTTGGCAGATCTTGCCGAAAAATGCCTCCTTTCAACATATTTTTCTTTTAGAGGCAATTTCTACAAACAAATATCTGGAACACCAATGGGTTCTCCCCTTTCCCCTGTCATTGCTGACATTTTATGGAAGCCTTTGAGTCTTTAGCCCTAGAATCTTACCCCTTAAAACCAAAAGTCTGGTTCCGCTACGTTGATGATACCTTTATCATCTGGCCCCATGGTCAGCATACCCTTTCTTCCTTCCTAGATCATCTTAACTCACAACATCCGAGTATAAAATTCACAATGGAAGTAGAAAATAATCGGTCCCTTCCCTTTCTCGATGTGTTAGTCACCTCCAAGCCCAATGGCCGATTGGGTCACTCTGTTTATAGAAAAAAGACTCACACGAATCGTTACCTACATGCTTCATCACACCACCATCCTGCCCAAAAGAATTCTGTGATCAACTCTCTCATCCATCGGGCCATTTCGATTTCTGAACCCGACAACCTTAGAGAAGAACTTGGCCATCTGCAAAAAACCCTTGTCGCCAATGGTTACTCCAAGTCCACAATTCAAAATATTACACACCGACATCTACATCCCCCTTTACACCCTAGGACAACAAATTCAGAATCTTCGGGTAATACTCCTGTGGCTTTTCTTCCGTATATTCGAAATGTCACTGATAAGATCGGCAAAATTCTTCGCAAAGAAGGTATCAGGACTACTTTTCGATCACCCAAGAAAATCTCACAATATCTACCCTCTCCTAAGGACCCATTACCGCCCCTATCTTCCTGTGGTGTCTATTCTATTCCTTGTTCATGTGGACATGTGTATATTGGCGAAACTGGTCGTTCCGTCAAAACTCGGATTCAAGAGCATCAAAGATGCATTCGATCAGGTCTTTTCTCCCATTCTGCAGTTGCCGAACACTGCCAAGAAACCGGTCATTCCATATTGTTCGAAAAAACCCATATTATTTCTAAGAGCCCCTTCTTTTATTCCAGGAAAATCCGCGAATCTCTAGAGATCCGAAAAAATCCCCATAATATCAATCGAGAGGAAGGATACTACTTGTCTCCCATCTGGAATCTCAGTCTAGAGCCACCATCCGGTCCCGCCACCACATGATAGGCCAGCGCGCGCTTCTTGACGTTCGCGCCACGAAGTGTGCCGATACGTCCCGACACGACAGGCACCGCGACTATAAATAGAGCGGTAGCGGAGTAATCGTCGGATTCACTCCCCGCCTCTCGACGCGTTAGTGTTCTGAGCTGTTGGACGTGAATCCCTGTCCTGGCATTTGGTTTTCACCTCTGGCTGCGTTGAGTAGTTGAGTTACTGTGACCAAATGCCCATCTTGGTAGTTAGTATTCGCCTCTGGTTGCGTTGAGTAACTGAGTTACCGTTGCTAACTACCCATCTTCCTGTTCTTTTGTTTCTTTTTTCTTTTTCTTTGTTTCTCCTGAAGAAGCTACATATAATTGTAGCGAAACGTCGAGATGAACCCACTTTTGGGTCACTCACAAATGACACGGTCCAAACCCGGAAGACGAATAAACTATAAAACTACGTATTTCTTGAACTTAGATTTGTGTTGCCGGGCAATTTTTAAAAGTTCGGCTTTTACCATTCCATCTTCGTAAGGCGGGTACTTATTCCGCAGCCAGTCAAGAATATCCTGTTTTTTACACGCAGTCGTTGGAAGTCTTTCTACTAGTCGTGAATAATAAGGTGCATTATCTAATACTATAATTGAATTTGGTGGTATGTGTTCAATCATCTGCACAAAATACTCTTCGAAAACATCAGCTGTCATCTCCTCGTGATAGTCTTTTGTGCTTTTGGACTGAAATTCCAACAAACCATGCTTAACAAATCCTTTTTCACTGCCAATGTGAGAAATTATTAATCTACTGTCTTTACCAGAAGGTAGGGAGATACCAGTAGATCAACCTTCCATAAAGGCTTGCCTGGGGCTTAATATATTTTTATCTGACCAAAATTTTTTTGGAGTATGACCTGAGTTTACCCACGATTCATCATGGTAGAAGATTGGCCTTCTTTCAGCCCGGAATTTTCGTATGGATCTTAGATAATTTCTTCTCCAGCATATTATCTCCTCCCGGTCAATCAAAAGTGATTTTCGGTCTGATTTCTCCCTCCGGAAATTTAATTCTTTTAAAACTTGCCACAATTTAGTTCGTCCGATATGAGGCAAATCCGGATCATCTCTAACTTCTTGTAAAATTTTATTTAGGTTTGGTATTTCTTTTTTGAAAAAAAAATCCATGAATTTTCCTTCGAATACCATTTTTGGCAAATTCATCAAGTTCAATAGGCTTTTTCCCTCTCTTTAAGTGTTCGTGTGTGTTTGGGTTAGCTATACCGTGTTTTTTTCTTTTTGATAGGAACCTATATATAGTTGACTCCCCTAAGCCAGTCATGTTGGCACAACTTTCGACTATGTTGAGAACAGTGTGGGATTCTGAGAAACCAGAGCATCGTGAACATTCAGGACAATAGTCTTCTCTCTTGGTGAATAGACAGACTTACTGACTGTACGCAACAGTACCGGTGTAAAACTTGATGATGTTGATGATGAAGCCATCACAAACAATCCAACAAAACAAGCACGAGCGAAAGGTACGTATATTTTCGTAGGTATATGGAATAAAAAGTCACTCACGCACTGCATATAATTCGCAAAAGAAATATTCGAGACGCTAATTACTGCCGTAGAAGCGGAAACACCGACGAGCCGTAAATTACATGCGATCAAAAACGTACTAAACAAACAAATTGTTTTCGTTCGTAATAACTTCACCCTTTTAAGTTAAGTTTCGAATATAAACTAAACAGACGAGGTACGTGGCCAAATCCGGCATCTATACCCATTATATTATTAAAAATCTGGGGAATTCCATCCTAATTTTCTTGCAACCGATAATACCTTCGGATATAAATACCAGGTTTTCTAGTAAAGTGATTAAACGCGAAGATTAGTATTGAAATATCCAAAGAGATAAGGTATTCTTATTTACAAAATTGTTAATGGTTAAATTATTATTTTCATTAATATAATATAATAACCAACATTTGCCGTAAAAGTTTTAATTGTTTTTTATTAAATATATCAGTATTAAAACATTATTAATATTAATATTAATTTTAATGAATAAACACCTCAGGAACGCCTATGATGATACAAATTTTACGACCGTTTGATGATTTTGAGGCATATTTCGTGCTATCAACAATTTGGGAACAGAGAATAGATGGTTCATTAATATTAAGAGGTACCATATTTCAAATTTCTAACTTTTTGCAAAGTTTGAAAATATTTAAGTAAATGTAATTTTCCTAAATCACTCTGTACATTTACCTCTTTTGTATTATCCATTTTAAATAATAAATATAAAACTACAAATAAATAAAATATTAATACTTTCTCAATAAATAAGGATCATTTTTAAATGTAGTTATCATAATCATTATTGTCTACCAAGCAGTTCGAAAATTCCAACTTATACAATTTCGCCCTGATAATTCAATATTTGTTTCATTTTATGTATATGTATTTTTAAACGCTAGTGCGTCCTTCAGTTTGGCAATGTTGAATGGACGCAACTCTATATATATATATATATATATATATTATATATATATATATATATATATATACATATATATATATATATATATATATATATATATATATATATATATATATATATATATATATATATATATATAAAAGGATCACTCAACAGAGTGGTGGGCTCTTATATCGGTCAATTTGTAGGTGGAGAAATGAAAGACAAAGTTGATGTGCCACTCTATCTATTTTGAAAACGTTTCGCTTTCGTATTCTGAAAGCATCATCAGTTCATTCTAAAAAGTATAATATAAGAACCACACAATCATGGAAAAGATGTTACAAGTGTTACCTTAAAAAGACATGTAGCAGTCAAAGATATTAACAAGCTTATGAATTAAACTTGAATAAATGGACAATATAAAGTAGAAATGTATAAACATTTAATTTACTAACAACATTTAGTGACTTATTAAAAAATTAGCACAGTGAGTTACCATGTGGTCTGAAGTATAAAAAATATATATTAAATTATAAGTTAAATGATGCAAAGAACTAAGAAAATCAACGATTAACTTCCAACAATGGATAATTATTAAGCTTTAATTTTAACTTTTGGTAGCATTATTAAAGATGTTAATATAATTTAAAAAAAAAATAAGTGTAAATGAATGAAGTTACCTGTCTAAGCCTTACACCTGCTACCAGGAAAATGGCGTTAGATTGAACAGACTGACACAGAACCACGAAAAGACAGCCAACCTTGAGGTTGAAATTATTTCAACAGAACAGCAAGGTCATAATTGATTCATAGAATCCTTTACAAATTACAGATCTAAGTGTCTGAAGCTTAGACTGTTGGAAATTATCTAATTGTTATTCACCTGTTGGCAAAATTGTTTCAGCCACAATGTTTAACATAAATTTAAATATAAGAGTTTGAATGAAATTCTCCTGTTTGTTTGTTTTTAGACGGGCTAATGCGAGTAATTGTTATTGCTATATCAGTTTCTTTCATTGGATTGTCTCTTACAAGCGGGCTGTCATCCAAAGCTCATTAACTTTTAAATAAACCGCTCAATTATTTGAGGTGGTACCTCTGACCTTGCTGTTCTGTTGAAATAATTTCAACCTCAAGGTTGGCTGTCTTTTCGTGGTTCTGTGTCAGTCTGTTCAATCTAACGCCATTTTCCTGGTAGCAGGTGTAAGGCTTAGACCGGTAACTTCATTCATTTACACTTATTTTTTTTTAAATTATATTAACATCTTTAATAATGCTACCAAAAGTTAAAATTAAAGCTTAATAATTATCCATTGTTGGAAGTTAATCGTTGATTTTCTTAGTTCTTTGCATCATTTAAGTTATAATTTAATATATATTTTTTATACTTCAGACCACATGGTCACTCACTGTGCTAATTTTTTAATAAGTCACTAAATGTTGTTAGTAAATTAAATGTTTATACATTTCTACTTTATATTGTCCATTTATTCAAGTTTAATTCATAAGCTTGTTAATATCTTTGACTGCTACATGTCTTTTTAAGGTAACACCTGTAACATCTTTTCCATGATTGTGTGGTTCTTATATTATACTTTTTAGAATGAACTGATGATGCTTTCAGAATACGAAAGCGAAACGTTTTCAAAATAGATAGAGTGGCACATCAACTTTGTCTTTCATTTCTCCACCTACAAATTGACCGATATAAGAGCCCACCACTCTGTTGAGTGATCCTTTTATATATTGGAATTTGACGGTCGTACTCCTTTTTCCGATATATATATATATATATATATATATATATATATATATATATTATATATATATATATATATATATATATATATATATATAAGTACAAAATTCTATTTAATTGTCTTCTTCGTGAAGTGACGTTGCTATTTGATATCGAAGTGATTGATTGCCATCGGTAATCCTGTTTGAAAAAAGAATCAAGTTT
>OU898284.1:50443814-50519814 GCA_918026665.1 Diabrotica balteata
TTATATTCATTGTAGTTCTCGTTTCTTTTCTTGTTCATGTACCCTGCCCGCTGCGGACGTTGGCTATCATCATAGCAATTTTAATTTTATTTGCGGCGATTCTAAATAACTCGATCGATGTTAGTCCAAACCATTGTCGTAAGTTTTGAAGCCATGAATGTCTTCTTCCGGGTCCCGTTTGCTCTATATGTTACCCTGTATTATCAGTTGCAGTATACGATATTTATCATGTCTCATAAGATGACCGAGGTATTCAAGTTTCTGTTTCTTAATTATAAAATAGATTTCGAATCCCATTCGGCGCAATACCTCTACGTTGGTGGTGTGGGTCGTCCAGGAAATTTTGAGGATACGTAGTTTCTTTTATCTTTCATATATTGCTTCACTTTCACTTGCTGGTAATTTTTTCGGACCACCGCGCTGTTTGTTTCTATTGGTTGAGTCTTTTTGTTCTTGTTCCACATACTTCCTTACTGCCTCCAGTAGTATATTCTTATATTTGTTCCATAGGTTGTTTACATCATTATTACCTTCTGTTTCTTTTATTGTTCTAGTTTTTCGTTTAATTTTTTCTCTATAGTACTTTTTAATATAAAAAGAAGGTAGGTATATATAAATTAGTGTTATTTAATTACAGCATGGAGTTTAAGAGCAAATTATCCGGACGGGCTGTTAATAGTCAAAGCCGAGAAATAATTGCTAATGTGTTAGCCTTTATGAAAAAGGAAGCTGAAGAAGGTGTCACAATACCTTATCACCCCATAAAAGAGCGTGTGGCAGCAGCGACAGGTGTTTCCGCAAGTACAATTTAAAAAAAAAAAAATTTGTTTAATTTACTGTTTGTATTTTGAGAACGATTTCCGAATTGGAAATTGAAACGTCAATAAACGTATTTTTATCTTTAGTTGTGTAATTAATTTACAATTTATAGAATCTCAGTTGAACAAACGAAAATTGAAGAAGGTATGTAACAAGGTATAGAAAGTAGTAAAAAATACATGCATAGTTCAAGCCAAACCCTTCTTTCAGTGCATCATTAATTTTACATTTAGTCAAATCTGACAAATGCTGATTCAGAATTCGATAAATTATGACACTAAAAGAAGGGATTGGTTTGAACTATCTTCTTCTTGTAGTTCCTTCTCCTATCAGAGGTTAGCTATCATCACAGCTAACCGTACCTTATTGGAGGTTGCTCTGAAAAGATCTATTGAGCTGCAACTATACCACTCTCTTAGGTTTCTTAGCCAGGAAATTCTTCGCCTTCCAATGGGTCTTTTACCCTTAATTTTATATTTTATCCTTATATTTTATCTGATATTCATAGCAACCTCTTTATCTAATTTTAGGACAATGCTCCTCGTTTTCCTCTCAAAAAAAAACATATTATAAAGGAAAAAAAATGCAAACTATTGACGACGTCGACAAAGGGGTGTTGAGGCGTATTATTCATAATATGCATATAAGCGATGCAGAAGTACCTCAGCTAAAAAATATTCTTTCCAAATTCAAAGATGCTGTAGGCTAAGGTAGTCAAGAATCTTTAAGACTAATTATAAGAGACATTGGCTTCCGTTGGAGAAAAACAAACACAAACCGAAGACTTCTAATGGAAAAGCATGAAATCCAAAAGCTTCGTATACACTATTTAAGAACTGTTAATCGGTACCGAGAAGAGGGTCGTCCTATAGTGTATATGGCTGAAACGTATATTTACTCAACACATACCACACTCAAAAGTTGGAGTGATGATTTGAATGAAGGTGTTAAGCAACCCACATCAAAAGGGAATCGTTTGATTATTGTGCATGCTGGTGGTGAGTGTGGTTTTGTTCAAGAAGCTGCCTTAATTTTCAAATCTGGTACTAAAACAGGCGACTATCACGACGATATGTCATTTGAAAATTATTGTAAGTGGTTCGAAAACAAACTAATACCCAATCTTCCTCCACGAAGTGTTGTAGTGATAGATAATGCACCTTATCACAACAAATTGACAAGGCACCAACATCAGCATCAACAAAGGAGTTGATAAAGAAATGGTTAGAGGCCAGAAATATTTCAATAAACAATTGTATGCTAAAGGCGGAACTATACGATTTAGTTAAACTGCATAAACCAACATATGTCCGTTATGCAATAGACGAGATTGCAATAAAACATGGACACAGCGTTTTAAAATTACCTCCAAATCATCCAGATCTTAATCCAATTGAGCTGGTCTGGGCCAGTTTAAAGTCACATGTAGCATCCAAAAATGTTTCATGTAATATAAATAATGTAAAGGAGTTATGCGAACAATTCTTTGCAACGTTCCCTCCTACTGAGTGGCAAAGCCGATGCAATCATGCAAAAAAACGCGAACAAGAATTTTTGCTTTAACAGGCAACCATTGAAAATAATATGGAAAAGTTTGTCATCACTTTAAGAGACAGTGATTCGGAATGGGATTTATCCGATGATGAAGAATCGGATACCGAGGATCTTTAACCCACATGAGTAAAAAAATCTGTTTTAATGCTATTATTGTTTCACAATTTTCAGTAATATTTTAAATGTTATACTTTTTTATATTAAAAAAATTATTTTTTCGAATGTATTACTGTTAATACATAAGTTTGAATCATATAATTATTGTCTTATTCAAATACACATTTATTTTAATCCGTTAAATACTTACCAATAATGAAGTTTTCCAAGTACAATCTTTTAAAGTGAAAGTCTTTTAATTGAATTGTAATGACTTACTGTTAATATAATGAATGAATCATATAATTATCGCCCTATATAAATATTTACTTTGAATGGTTAAATACTTACAATTAATTAAGTTTTCCAAGTAGGATCTTTTAAAGTGAAAGTATCTTAACTGTATTGTAATGACATCATAATTACTACTGTTTGGTAAATACCTAAATAAATAAATTTAAATCAAATCATTATTTATGGATCTACACGTTATTTGTACCTAACCAAAAAAATCATTCCTTTATCCTTTCTTTCGCAATTTACTATTTCTATCATATATATTGGCAATATCAATAATTTCCTATCATAAATATTGGCAATATCAATAAAGTCATATACTTTAAAATGTTGATATAATATATGGCTGAATTTTTAATATGAATGAGTCAGATAAGTTAAATAATTAGAAGAATTTTTTTACCAAGCAACAAAAACAATGGAAGTCGTCAAATAAATTTAATTTCAAACTTAAATTGTGGCTTACTGCCAAATAAAATAGTAAATTGCATAATCTACCACAAGCAAATAGCTTCCGAACAATATCATTTTGTTAGGTAGTACGATACTAAAAATTCGCAATATTACTGTGATCATCCACATCTTGACAACATTGCAAACATTTTAAGATCTAGCCAGTGATTATTCAACGTGAATTCACGCGTAAATTTCGGGTATGTGCATCCTTTTTTGATTTTAAACTTTCCCACTCTGCGCAGTGCAAGCTCCGCCCATTTCACGGCATCTCTGTCGGCCTTTATATGCAATCATTATCACTGCCCAGCGCATTTTTATGGAAATCAACCGCTGTGCTGACTAGTATTTTTTTTAATATTGATGAATAAATAAAGTATATATTAAATAAAGGGTATTTTAAATAAATTTGTAATATTTTATGCGAACAGAAGACTCAGATCAGAGTCTTGGGCGTATTCCTTATATTTTCTTTAATTGTATTACGCCACTCGGATGTGAGTCGTTGTTATAATTATTCAAAAAAATTAATTTACAATATTGTTTATTAAATCAAATGAGAAATATTATAGCAAATCAAGAACTAAGGAAAAAAACAAATTTTCATTTCCTAGCAAATTGTTTCTGAACACTTAAGATTAAAACTTCCAAATAAAATTTAGATAGTATTGTAAAGGCTTTTATACACTGAAATTAAATTAAAAAAGAACAAGAAAAAGGTGTAAAAATAATAAAAAATTCCCAAATTTAAATTTATCTCGAAAACAAAATACGATCTGGAACAAGGGTACCGGAAATGTTTAATTTTTTTTTAGCTCTTCGATTGTGTAGTACCTTCAATTTTAATTTTTTTCAACAATACTCGAGTATTCCGATTTAGTAATCTCAGCCTTATAAAAATTTCAAAGAAATTAATATCGGATGAAGATCCTAATATTAAACAGTATTGTGACCAGGTATAATATCTGACTGTTATGCAAATTAGTAGGTAATTATAAAGTCAGTATGGGCAAAACCAGCTTATTCAAATTACAGGTACCTACGTATAGTCTTGTATTGAAGGATTTTAATTTATTACCCTTAGCATACGTAAAGATTTTCAAATGTAAAATACCTACCTAATATGCTAATTAGTAATAAGAAAGTTAAATCGGCAAAACCAGCTTATTCAAATTATAACTATAGCCTTTTGTTAAAGGATTTCAATTTATTATCCCTAACATTTGTGAAATTTTTCAAGATATTTATATTTTCAAATTAGAAATTGTTAGTGGGACATCAGCTAACAATTAAAAGGCCTTTAGAAAATAAAAATTTTATTTAAACTAATATGCTGAATGCAATCTATCTGTTGGTTGAATGGTATTTGCGAAAACAATATCCTATGCATAGTCCAGGTTTTTTTGTCACAATCAGCACACCCGTAAATTGTGTTTTTTCAAATTTTATCCATACAACATATTCTACATCGTTTTTTGTCACGTACTGGTTATATTTCAATATTGTTAATGGTCTGACAACATTCCATCCTCTCTTGGTTGTATGTATGTTGTATGTTCAGTCAAAGTATTCAAATTCAGAAGATCCTTTTTCCCTCCTCGTAGATTAGCCACTAACTACCCAACGCTTAGCTACTCTTCACACAATTTGTATTATCTTTTGCAAAAAAAAACCAAACATTTGCAAGAAAATTGCACTTTCATATAAAAAAACGAGTTATTTATCTCATACTTTTTTTAAGCAAGGCGCAATATTTAATTACTTAATAGTATTATTAATATTAAAAAACAATATTAAAAGCTTTAAAATAAATACGTTCTTTATAAATAAAAATACTTTAAAAGCTAAATACGTTCCTAAACGACGAACCCTCAATTATAATAGGAGACCTAAACGCAAGATTTCCTAACTGGAATAATAGAGCTACGAACAAAAATGGAAGACTACTAACTACGTATATAGAAAACAACGAAGACGTTATGGCAATGGGCCCCACAGACCCAACGCATTACCCAGGAAACGCACTTCCAACGCATATAGACATAGTAGTTGCTAAAAACCTAGGACTATAAACAGAAATCCTAACATTAAACGAAGGTACAACCGACTACAACCCTGTCCTATTAGAACTAGGAACGTGGGAAGAGTACACAAAAAAAGAAATTGAAAACCAATTGAAACGCTCAATACTCCGGGAGTATTGGGTTTTTGGAAGTGTAGAACTTCCAAATTTCAGAAGAACTGAAAGAGAAGTGATGAAAAAAAAAAATACTAAAAATAGGGCTAAGCTCAGAGGAACAAATTTAAATGGCCAAAGAGACACTAAATCTCAAGTGAGTGTTCGGGCTAGCTTCAATGCACTGGATTGTGGCTTTAAAGATATAAACAACCATAACAAGAGATAATGAGCTAATGAGACAAGAAAGAAATGAGACCTGGTAATATCAAACGTGGTACAACTGAAGAAGGTCACTGGGAATAAATTTATAGAAAGAGGACAATAAGAAGAGAAAAGAAGGGCGCCAACTCAACGATAGTTGAGATTTTGAAGTAACAAATGAATCTGGAGATAATACTCTGAAATACAAAAATACTAAATAATAATCTTGTTTTGCTATGTTATATACTGGTTAGTAGAACTGAAATAAAACTCAAAATAGCAACAATAAATATATTTATAAAAAATGTATATAGGTATATGTGTATAAACAATTTACATATAATGCAAAGCCAAATAACAGTGGTAGTGGATGGTGTACACATACAGTGGGACCTAATAGCCCCTCAACAAACGAATAATCACTACCACTGGCCAAATAAAGCATAAAATGTCAGTAAACAACAAGAATAGTCCGTATTGTAGCCTAAGTCTTAACACAAAAAGGTAGTAATTTAACTTAAATAGTTCTACTAATATGAGATACTAATGACAATATTGTAAAGATATCAACAATGATAACTCTGTTACAATTATTATATTATATCCAAAAAGTGAGTCTTCAATACTCCTTATACAATGTTTTAAAAACCACATGAAATTTATTTCCCTTTCCCCAATATCAAAATTGTACATATTTTATCAAATATATTGTATTAAAAAAATATATTATAGCAAAAGTGAGTTTGGTCAGTACTCTTAAAATCCTATTTAAAAAAACTAATAAAAACAGGTAATATATTTTCCCTCTCCCAATAATATCAAAATTATATTTTATCAAAACTACTAACAAAGTGACTACAAAAAAAGCACAATCAAAAGGACTAAAAAGAAACCAAAGTGGACAAACTTCAAGAGACTCGTGAGCACTGGAATAAACATTGTCCCAGTGATAGACAATCCACGAGAAATAGAAGACAGGGTCCTAGAGTTGGAAAACATCATTCAACAAGGAATCAGGAATAGCACTACTGAACAGGAAGTAGTAATGCAAACGGGCAGATTCAAGGTTATACCACAAGTAATAAAAGACTTGATAAGGGAAAAGAATAGAGCTAAACAGATAGCAAGAAGAACAAGAAACCAAGCAGACAAAAACAGAGCAAATCGACTAAATAGAGAGGTAGAGCACTACAACAACACCGTAGTGAAAACTGGGAAAACCACATAAGGGACATGGAAGAACAAGGTCCAAATATGCAAAATATTTGGAAACTGCAAAAAATCCTACGAAGTGACAGAAAACCAATTCCCCCACTACACGGAGAAAATGGCATAGTTTACAGCACAGAGGAAAAAGCAGAGGTAATGAGGAGTACTCTCGAGAGAGAGTGTACATTAAATTACCACCCGGACGAAAACATCGACTTCATAGAAGAAGTCGAAAGACAAAGAGAAAGACCGGAAAACCCAAACGAAACTATCCCTCCAACAATACCGGAGGAGATAAACGAGCTAATCAAGAACAGCTCACCAAAAAAGGCTCCCGGTCCAGACCAGATCACGAACAGAGCTCTAAAGTACCTACCAGCAAAAGCCATCGTTTATCTAACCAATATCATAAACGCAATGCTAAGGTTTAAAAAATTTCCGAACAGATGGAAAGAGGCGCATGTCATAATGCTACCAAAGCCCGGCAAAGACAGCACATTCCCACAAAACTACAGACCGATAAGCTTACTACCAGCAATCAGCAAAATAGTGGAAAGAGTGATACTCAGCAGACTCCAAGCTGAAACTGACAGATTAAACATCATACCTGAAGCCCAATTTGGCTTTAGATCAGAACACTCGAGCGAGCTACAAGTACTCAGACTAACAGTACATAGCAGCTGGATTCAACGATAAACAATACACAGGAGCTGCATTCCTGGATGTAAGTAAAGCATTCGATAGAGTCTGGCATAAGGGACTACTATACAAAATGAGAGGATACGGGTACAGCGGAGCAATTCCTGTTCGAACTCGGGAACCCGGAAGCTGGAGTACCACAGGGAGCAGTACTGTCACCTCTGCTATACACGATATACACAGCAGACCTACCTAGAACACCAGGTACATTATTAAGTCTCTATGCCGATGACACAGCGATAGCGGCCAAACATAGAAATGTAGACATAGCAGTCACCAACCTGCAGACAGCGTTAGACGACATTGAAGAATGGAGTCTAAAGTGGAAAATTGCAATTAACTCAGATAAGACGCAAGCTGTACTTTTTCAAAAGAGGCGAGAACGACCGGAAGAACAGGTACCTGTGCAAGACAATCCCATTGAGTGGAAAAGCGAAGCAAAATACCTCGGGGTAATAATGTACAAAGGACTAACCTTTAATAAACACGTAGAAGCTACGCTACAAAAAGCCAACATGGCAAGGGCCGCAATAAGAGGCCTAGCAGGAAGGAAAAGCAAACTTCGTATAAAAACCAAAATAAGAGTTATAAACAATATAGTCCTTCCTATACTGACCTACGAGTCACTTGCATGGGGACATATATGCAACACAACCAAAAAGAAAATACAGGCACAACACAACAAAAGCCTAAGAGAAGCGGTAAACGTACCAAGCTACGTAGCTGAAAGATTTCTTTTCAGAGAATTACAACAAATCAGAGTGACTGACACTATGAAAGAAAAAGCTAGGAAAAAGTTCGCAGAATTGGAGAACCAGCCCAGTCACATTCTACGAGAGATAATGAGGTATGACGCTTTCCACAGATGGAAGCACAAAAGACCAAAGCAACAAATAGTAGACTAAAATAAAACCAGAGAGAGAAATAACCCCCCCCCCCCAGATGGACAGAATTCAACAAAAAGCCCAGAGTGAGAAGAAACTTCAAATCATACCGCACACACAAGGAAGACAGTTCGTAGCTTAAATCACCCAGAATATCGCTTATCGCCTCATACACAGTGGGACCAGCTGCTCAAATAAAGATACTGTATTGTGGTATCGTATATTTTATATAATTTCTTTATTATAATACAGACTATATACTAATTATGATTTTTTGTCCACAGGTCACCTACAAAAAAGATGACAAAAAACACAAAAAGCGGCTTCGGCCACCAAAAAAAATCAAAAAAATACTAACAAAAACCCAAAAACCCGGGCACGTAGGGCCCAACCCCCTTGAGCACCAAGTCACCGAACTGAGCCGGGACTCAGAGCGGAGACTTGAGGCCCAAGTAAGCAATTTTAGGTCGCGGATAAGCCACATTAAGATAAACAGGAATATAGCGGAGATGCGCTGTCCTGAGTTTTTGCATTCGGTTAAGAAACCATGTTGGGGTTCTATTACCCAGGCCCTCCACATGAAGATTTGTGTTGTTCTGTCTGCAAATGTCCACAGCATTTAGCTGATTGTTGTGCCTCTATAGCGAATCAGATTGCTATAGGGGGGAAAGGGATGGTCTAGAGCATTGGAGCACGGTGGGGTGATTCCTGTTTTTAACTCGAGTTAACACACCTTACTCCAATGAATTGTTACACCCGATCGTACTACCTGGGTGAACATTTCTCATAGGCTGGGTTTAATCAAATTGCTTGCTTGCTTGATCGGGACTTCAGTTGTCAGACACTTCGAACCCTACTAGAGCTTGTTGGTTAGTGGTGCTTACCTAGCAAACTGTTGTTTCATTATTAATCCAATTATCCAAATCTTCCTTACGTCGAATTATAACGATTACACCGACTTCGAAGAATAGACGGAATACACCGTCTTCCAAACCAGACGTCGAAGATACCTGAAGGCATCATCCACCGTCTGCCATACATACATATTTCATACGAAAGAAATTAAAAAACTTGCTTTCATATTTTCTTAAATTATCAAACAACTTATAAAATTGCTCATCAAACAGTCGATTGCTTATTAGAGGATGTACCTACATTTTTCGTCGCCTCTTTTTATTATTTTTCAATTTCAAAGCCAAAACAGTAATACATGCAGTCTCTGCAAAATCCATATTTTAACTCCAAAAACATTTAAAAAATCTAAAGTGAGCAACTATTTAGTTGCTTAGTGTGCGGTGATTTTCGGTTGAAGCAACTAAAGTGAAGCAACTTTTTAATCACGGAGATTAAAAAGTTGCTAGTGTGCGAGTAGCCTTAGGTTAAAGTGTGTTTACCAATATAAATATTTTATTTGAGTTTTACTTAAAGTAATAACGTGATTATGTCATTTGATAAATATGTCCGACGCAGAACTCAGAGATATGTCTTCTCTGTCTTCTATGGAAAGCGACCTAGAAAGGTGCGTCCAGACATGCAACAAAATATCGTATCGTAACACCGTCGCGTATCAAGTCTAGACCGCACTGCGTAACAGCGTAACAGCGCAACACCGCAACATCGAGGCGTCCCATCGGTTGTCGGTTTTCTGCCGTCGCATCAAAGGAATGTTACGCGCTGATGTTGCACCGCTTGTTTGCTTGTTTAGACGGGTCTGCGTACATACTCGCGTTTTATCTTCCGTTGTATTTATTTAGTTGAAACAATTGTAATGGAGTGGACGGAAGAATCTTCTATTAATTTTATAAATAGTTACCAAAATAAAGATATTTTGTGGGATACAAAACATCCGAAATATTATAATAAAATAAAAAAGCATGATGCTTGGGAAGAACTTGCTGTAGAATTTAAAACGACAGTAGATGAATGTAAAAAAAATAAATACGCTATTATCAGCACTTAGGCGAGAGAAAGCCAAAATTAAAAAGAGTCACAGTACTGGAAAAGGTAAGTTTGAATGAGTGAATTTTAATTTACTTTTGATATATTTTTATTTAGGTATTTTTGAATTACAAATTGTTTTTTTATTTATAGGGCTTTCAGATGTCTACGAAAGTAGTTGGTATGCATTTAAAAGTATGCAATTCCTTTGGAACAAGAATCAGGTTCGAGAAACACAAAACACTGTGAGTATTAAATTAAGTACTACGTATACCTAATTATAATTATCTTGCCACAAAAGTCGATGATTATTTTGAAAGTACGCTGCTAATTCGTCTCTAATTAGTGCTGCATTTGCGGTGGGTTTTCTGGGAACATTTCTAATTGGAAGTAATGAGGACATGGTTCCATTGGTTATAGTTTTATAGGTTCCTTCTATAAGCGTTCCTTCATTTTCTGTATCGAAAGCTTCACGTGGCGTATACAGAGCAGCAGATGTGGAACTTTTCTTTAAAAAATTATGTAGATGAGCTATTGCCATTATAATTAATTCGGCCTTCTTAGGTTCAAGCAACATTGGTTTACGAAGTACCCTAAAAACGGCTGAGGTAATGCCAAATACATTTTCGACAGTTCTTCGTGCGCGAGATAATCTATAATTAAACACTCTTCGTGGTTATCCTTTCGCATGTATTCCCGAAAACGGTTTCATTAATGAATCAGTTAAAGCAAATGCCTCGTCTCCAATAAAAAAGTAGGGAATTTTCCGTGGCATGCCATCCAAAGCTTCCGGTTCGGGAAAATTTAAATTATTTTGTACTAATTTTTTGTAAAGAGAGCAATTTTTAAAGATACCACCATCTGAAATTCTTCCTTGGCCTCCAGCATTGACATACAAAAAGTTGTAATTAGCATCCACTAAAGCAAAAAGAACTACACTGAATGTTGATTTGTAATTAAAAAACTCGCTTCCAGTGTTTATTGGTGGTTATAAAACAACATGTTTTCCATCTAAGGCACCCAGACAATGAGGAAAGTTCCAGGTTTTCTCGTATTGTTTTGCCACTTCTATCAATTTTTCTGGTGTTGTTGGTATCTGAAAATTGAAATGAACAACTGTGTCAAAAATTCAGCAATGTTTTTATTACCTAACTAAACTTTTTTACTTAATATTTATTTTAAAAAAGTTAGATGATACTACTAAATATTTTAGATTGAAGATAATGAAGAAGGTGAAGGTGAAAAAGATATACCGAGGGAAGAACCTACATTAGCGGATAGCGATAAAAATTCTGCTTCACAAGAGATTCAAGAGAATATAGAAAACAGACCGAAAAGGAAACAAACGGAGGTAACACCTAGAAAACGCCTAAAGAAGAGTGAAGATTCTGAGAAACTAGATCAAGCTTTTAAAATATTGTCCAAAGCATCAGCAAATGCCAATAACCTACGGGAAGAAAACGAATGTCAGATAATTGGAAATCTTGTGGCTAAAAAACTGGCCAAATATTCTTCTCAATTACAAAGTGATGTACAACAAGTAATTGTGAATGTTTTATTTAAAGCAGACAGGATCCATCTCAAGCAAACTTCAATCAATTCGGATTATTTACAAACATACCGTACTCATAATTTTCAGTCAGACTTCACAAATTCTATGCCACAAGATTCTCAATTTGAACACTACCAGGATAGCCAAAGATCTAATTTTATTCAACAACAATCACAGTCACCATCTCCAGCATCTACTTATGATAGTTCTAGTATTTCGATTCATTCAAGTCGCTACTCCAGTCACTACCTCTTTACCACACCAATTACTGGATATGCCCGACATTGAATTAGGGGATTTATAAAAAAATATTTTTAGAAATAGTGTTTAATATACTTGTTTAATAAAATAGTTTCTTACCTCTATACTTTCTTTTAATACTTCTACGATAGCTTTACACACTTCAGGAACTATAGTACTTATCGATTGTTTAGACATTTTAAAAAGATATTGTAGACTGGTATAGGAATCACCAGTCGCCAAAAAACGAATTGTTACTGCCAATCTTTATTGGACAGAAATTGCCTTTCTCCATCTAGTATCTTTTCGTCCTATTTTTGGTCCAATTACATTAATCAAATACTCGAAGTCTGTTGGAGACATTCTAGTAAAATTTTTGTAGAGGCCACTAATTGCCTGAAATTTTAAATCCTGTAGTAAGTGTCTTCCACTGTATGCCTTTCTTACAGTATACAACTTTGTCTGCCACCAGCGCCTTTCTACCCGCCTTTTTTTATTTTTCTTAACGAAATAATGCATAAATATGTAAGCTGCTGCAGCAACCTCCATTTCGTACCAATTGTACCTCACAACTAGAAAACGACAATTCAGACGGAACGGCAGTATGTTCTGCTGCTAAGATACGCGATGATGTATTGTTGCGCCTGTATTTTTGATCATGCCGTAACTTCAATGCGTACAACAATTGTTGCGTGACGGTGTTATGATACGATGTTTTGTTGCATGTCTGGACGCACCTGAAGATGACCTAGAATTATTATTACTAGATGAGCCAAGAGTCAAGAACCAAAACTATTTAGGTAAATTACATTATAAGTATAAATGAATGAATGATAACCGATTTATTACTTTCAGAACAAACTGTGACGCAGTACTCCCAAGAAGAGTTTTTCGAACACTTCAGACTTTCAAGGGGCACAGTAAATGGTTTGGTTGAAAGATTTGAGGCTAGCCAGTATTATAATTCACAGGAGGGACAGCATGCAACCATATCGGCTTTTACATCAAGTAAGTAAATACAGTAAAACCTCTGTGTATCTAGTAGAAATAATTGGGGGAGGTCATTTTCCATAATAAAAATTCCCATTTCAGTTGAAAATAAGATTGCTTTTGTATTCTCCTTGTATGAAATTACACAATCTTAGTTAAAATTGGCATTAAAGAATTGTATGAGGTGATTTCGTAATGTTTTCTTTAATATGTAAATAATATAACGCAGTCAAATTAAGAAAAATAAACATTATGTTTTAAAGTAATATTCTATTTTATTTTGTGTTTTCATTTCACGACAATGTTTTATAGCTATATCTAATGGAGGAATACATTAAGCCATAACTAATTACTTATATCCGAAATCATATGAAAAAACATTCTGGCTCGAAAATACCCATGGTCCTAATGTATATCAATATCAATGTATCTTAGGGTTAAATAAATACAGTCCTTTAGTTGTTTGAAAGCAATGTTCACAAATTAAGATCGAATCGTAACCATTTTGCAATGAAAATTTACTTTTTATTGACAAAATCATAGAAACTGTCAGCTGTTTCGGCCAAAACGCTGATGTAAAATAAATATTTAATCTACCTTTAATTAACTTCTAAAATCAAAACACAACTTCTCCTTTTATTTTAAGAATCATTTGCTTTTAGGTACTTATTTATCTATGGTACATTGGATATCAGACTTGCAGCTTTAGAGATGTAGGAGATCGTTTCAACATAACGATAAGCTCTGTCCATAGAATTATTCATCGTATGACATACTTTTTAAGTAATTTGAGTCGAGATGTAATAAAATGGCCAAATCAAAATGAGAAAACCATAAGTGAGCAACATTTTAGAGCTAATGGGTTTCGAGATGTAATAGGAGCCATTGACGGTAGCCACATAAAAATTGACAAACCGGAAAATGACCCAGAGTCATATATACATAGAAAAGGATTCTACTCAATTCAGGTAGGTGATTTTTGACGCCAGGAAATTTTTAGTCATGCATATTTAATTTCTTTTATTCGATAGTATTTACTATCTCATAATATATGACATTGTATAAAAGCACAATATGTAATTTGATACCTAAACTCCAAAACCTCTCAACTAGTCTTGTTCGGTTTTCTCCGGTTATATCATATACATAAAGACCAAAATAGGAAAAACGAACAAAAACAGTTGAGAGGTTTTGGACTGTAGGTATCTAATTATTTTTAATTTATTTTTTATTATAGATGCAACTTGTATGTGTTGCCTTTTATAGGATATCCGGGTTCAGTCCACGACAGCAGAGTGTTTCGAAACTCTCCATTGCACACGAACCTAGAGGAAAAATGTGAAAGATATTTTCTTCTAGGAGACAGTGGCTACCCTTTACAGGCCAATTTGTTAACTCCTTATAAGGATAGAGGGAACTTATCAAGACGTCAACGGAACTATAATGTAAAGCTGGAAAAAAATCGTTATGTGGTTGAACATTGCTTTGGCATATTGAAACAAAAATTTAGGCAAATGTATCATATTAAGTTAAGGAATATAAGATTAATATGCAATATAATTAGAGCTGCATGTGTACTACATAGTATTGCCATCGATGATATTTTCAATATAGAACCAGTTAATCAAAATCCTCCAGAACAACTACATGAAATTAATGATGATAATGATGATGATAATGTAGATGACATATGAGTTCGTGCGATTAGGGATAGGATGGCAAATACTTTACAATTGTAAATTTTTGGATAAATAAATATGTTTTTCGGTGATGTTCGATTTTATTTTAAAAATTAAAAATGCCTATAATGTGTATATATGATATTTTAATCACAGCTAAATACTGAAACCTCATAAGTCAAAATCTACAACTTTTCAGGAAAGTCAAAAAACTTTGCTGCTTAATACATGTTTTTTTCTTTTTCTTCTTCTTTTCTATTGAAAAATATTTTAGCATTTTTTTAAGTAATAAATAAATATTGAGAAAGAAAAACAAGTACCAAGTTACAAAGCTATTTCGTTCTCCTGAAAAGTTGTAGGCAGCTAGTGCTGTTTCTTTTCTGTCAGTCTGGATTTCTACTTTTTACAATCTTCCTAGTTCCGTCTTCCAATCCTTTCTTTGACAGGGCATCGTCAACCTCATTTTTCCATTGTCTTCTTGGTTGTCCTCTCCTTGTTCTGTTGCGCTTCAATCTGCAACCTTGTTTATCCATGTAATTTCTGTTATGTGGCCATACCATTTTAGTCTTCTGCACTTTCATTTTTCTCCTTAACTCTTCATATGTTATTCTGTCACTTCAGATGAGACCACAGCATCTTCTTCGGTATTCAAATTTGATTGCCAGAATCTTTCCTTGGTTTTTTGTTTATGACCTAAATTTTTGCTGCATATATTAAGATACTTCATACTATTGTTTGGTATGTATATCAATTTTTTTCTTTGACATTTTTATTCCAAATAACACTATAAGATTCCATTTTTTATCACTTCTATACATTAGACAAAACACCCAAATATTTAAAATTCTTTCTTTTTACTTCTATTTCCATAAGAATAGTAGAATTGATTAAGTTTAGTGGAGATCAACTGCAGAAAAGGGTATATCAACTAGTAGTGCAAGTATGGGTAGGTATGTGAAATAATGCTAAAGGATTGGGCTAGGCAGAAAAACAAAAGAAGACTTTACTGTGAGGTATATAAGTGGTTAAAACTATAGTTTTAGGAGGGGGGCTACTACACCTGGGAGTAGTATTCGATGAAAATTAAAAAGAAAAATGGGAGCTTGATGCCAGAATAGGAAAAGCTAAATTAGGTATTTTAAGAACCCTAATCAACTAAAAATAAGTGTCTAGACAAGGCAAACACTGAATATATACAACAGTAACCCTAAATGCTTGCGAGGCATGGCCATTAAACAAAAGGAGGACGATACTGTGGAAAGATGGGAAATGAAAATATTTATGTATTCAGAAGACAGGTGGGAGAATTGGAATAAAAACGAACTACCATCTGCTAGTTTGTCATGTCACAAACAATCAGATGGTTGGGACCTGTAGAAAGAATGGCAGTGAACAGAATGCCCCAACTAGCTATGACTAGAAAACTAATTGGTCCGAAAAGAAGAGGTAGAACCAGGTGGATTCAAATCATTGCCCGGATATCCTATAGGTATACTAATGCAAACCGATATGTTTACATGCAGGCTTATATGGACCGTTTGTAAACAAACTATTATATGCCACACTGGCAAAGATCCTGAAAGAAGTCCAGAACAAAAACCAGCCTTGTTATGAGTATTTCCATAATCCGTATGATAAAGAAAAACTACTCAAACTAAATGGTCCTGAAGAGTCTATTGACAACATTGTGAAACTTATGTGGTGGTATCGACATCTCCAGGGATTGACAGATAGTTAGAAAAATAAAACAAGGACTTCCAAATAGAAGTTTGAAATATTGAAATCCAAGAAGCAATGGCACCGAGGAAATTTTGATCAAAATGAGATGGGCTGTGAAATAACCTCGTCGTGGTGAAAGAAGCTAGTAATCAGTCTTGGTCCCTCTATTGTGGGGTATATCCCGGGAGCACGACCGATAAAGCTAAGTACAACCCAATTAACGTCCAGCGTCTGTGCACTGGGTAAGCGCTGGACACCGCCGCTGGACACTACAAGGCGCAGCAACCAGTCACAAGTGCTGCGTCTTTTTCCAAATTATCCAAACACATTTCTTTAATAAACAACTCCATTTCCTTCAATATAATCAAACACATTTCTTTAATAAAAATCTTCATTTCTTCCCATATAATAAAACCCATCCTACAGTAGAATGAGCGCAGATGAGCCTGGACTGGTCACCCTGGCTCATCTTCGGCCATCCACCAAATTTCAAGTCACTAACACTTTTGATGATTTAGATTCTTAATATCCGGATACATACAAACGGATATGCATAGTGCAGGCGGCTATGCATAATCCTAATATACCGCCTCCCCAACCTCAAGGTGTAACACCATCGTGCCAAAGAGGTGCATGGCCCAGGGGTAACAAAGTGGGCTAAAAGCGATGCCCAAGGGAGGTGGCGAACCTGAGGGGAAAATAGCCTTGGTGGGGTAAGGGCGCACTGCCCCACTGGACCGATCAACACAACCCAACTCGTGGGAAGAAATATGAGAAGAAAAAAGAAAAATAAAAAAGAAGGAAGAGGGAGTAGCGGAGATGAAGAAGAAAGTAGAAGACGAGAAGTGAAAGAGAGGGATGAAACTCAAGGAAAGAAAAGTTGGAGAAAAGAAGTGGAAGAAATTGTAGATAAAACAAGAGTAAGTAGAAATAGCGGGAAGGGTAGGGTAGTAAGGGAGAACCAGCAAACCAATAGAGAGGAAGAAATAAAAGGAGGAGAAAGAGAGAAAGAAGAAGGAGAAAAGAGGCAAAAGGAAGAAAAAAATATAATAAGGGAGGAGATTCTAAGGAAAGAAAACGAAAGAAAGGAAAACGAAGAAGCAAGCAGCTCGGACAGCAGAAGCAGCTTTGATGACAAATGGAAAAAAAGGAGGTCAAGAAAAAGAAAACCAAACAACAGGACAGAAACGTCCGATTCGGAGGAAGAGAGGCAACCACTGAACTACAAAACTAGATCAAAGTTGGAGCGTCTCCAGGACAGCGTAGCGGAACTCGAGAAACTTATGAGAAAGGTGCCAAATACAAGGCTATCCATAAAGAGGGAGGTCGACATCCTGAGAAATAGGATGCTTGATTATATCGAGGAAGTGGAGGAAAATAAAGAAGAAGAGGCTCCAAGGAAGTATGTGTGCATGACATCTACAGGTGTACAGATCAACATGGAACCCTTGAAAGTTAAGAAGTTGGCGACAATGGGGATTCAAGTGGACCTAGAAAATCCAGAGGCCATTAAACGAAGGGTAGATGCTATCACGAACAAGATGACAACATGTAAGGAAGAGAAGGAAACGATAGAGTTTTTAAATGAAGACTGGCCAGAGGAGGTCTTCACTAGGACTATAGTGAAAGAAGGAGACATCTCATAAATAACAGGAGATGTGGCAGTCTTTGTCACCAACAATGACGAGGACAACAAAGCTATGGAAAAGACCAAAGCTATATTTCCGCAGCTACCAGTTGCTCCAGCGAAAGTGGACGAGGAGGGTGGCCTGGGAACTATGAGAGTCACGATGTCTGCTCATAAAGATGGAACGTGGATCCACAAGGAGAAGTATGGATTCAAACTTCTTCCAAACAAAAAGGAAGAACCTATACCGGTGAAGTTCCTGAAAACATGCAGGAAACTGGTACAGAAGATGGAGGAGCTAGAAAGAGAAAACTTGGGAATCTACACACCGGCAGCGCTGGGAGTTGAGACATCGAGAAAAATTATTGAGTGGGCTGCAAGAGGAAGAGGATCACGCTCCTAGGTAAAAAAACAACAAGAAAGTGGACCAACATCAACACCAAGTCCAAAGAACAAAATGGAGTCGTAATCATCAATAAATCCAAAGAAAAATCCTTTGTGGATCTAATGACAGAAGTAAAAAACAAACTAACAGGAAGAAAGGACATTGACATTAAAAGGATCAGACAAACTAGAGACCAAGGAATATCACTGGAGTTGGTCGGAGGACGGGAAATGGCGGAGGAAGTGAAGAAACTCCTACATGCATGCGTATCGAGAGCAGTTGCAAAAGGAGGCATAGTGAAGAGTAGAATCTTGGTACAGGAAATCCCTCCTAATACAACGAAGGAAGAGATCCAAAAGGCCACTGAGGAAGCAGCTGGCAAAGAGCGGGTCTGTGACATTATAAAAATTTGGACTGAGACACGAGGCGCAGTAAGAGGGATGATGAGTGCCGTGATCGATGTGGATGAAGACGCTGCCGAAAAGATCTTGAAAATGAAAAGAATAAAAGTAGACTACACATCCTGCCGAGTGATAAAATCAAGGGTAGAAATACCGAGATGCTTGAGATGTCTTGCCTTTGGACACAAACAATGGCAATGCAAGGGGCAGAACAGAAGAGGATGTTGCTTCCGATGTGGCAAAGAGGGTCACATAGCGCTGGATTGCAAGGAAGAAACAACCAGATGCCTCAACTGCGACGTGAATGGACACGTGGCGAATTCAGGAATATGTCCAAAGTTTAACCGACTGGTTGAAAATAGGAACCACTGAGGACTAATCCCAAGAAGAGTACGAGAGTGTAAAAGAGAGCGCGAAAGAAGTCGAAGGTTTAGAAATGGCAAACAAAGAAAACAAGACTCTAGAGCTAAGGGTGCTCCAAACTAATGTTGGAACAGCAAGATTAGCACACGATCTTGCTGAGGCTGCCGCAATAGAAAAGAACATCGATGTACTGGTGACGGCAGAACCAAATCCAACAGCAGTGAAGAGAAGAGGATGGTTTGTAGATACGACCGGGAGGGCTGCTGTACGAATTTACAATAGGAAGCTGCGAGTGTATGAAATTAAGCCGAAAGAAGGATATGTGATTGTTCAGATGGAGGGGGTGCGGCTGGTCTGCTGTTATATTTCTCCAAACGTGACGGTGGGTGAGTACGAGATGAAGATAGATGATATCATGCAGGAAGTGGTAAACACAGGAGGAGAATACGTAGTGCTGGGAGATTTTAACGCAAAAACAGCGGAGTGGGGATCTCCCATCACCGATACTCGCGGCAGGATACTAACTGACTGGGTGGGTACTCTAGACCTAGTGGTTCTGAACACAGGTCTGGAACCTACGTTTGTTAGGAGAGGTACAGGTACATACATCGACGTGACCATGGCGACACAAGGAATAGCGGCGAAAGCAAGAGGCTGGAAGGTTTTGCCAGACTACACCGGAACTGAACATCAATATATCGAATTCTCGATAGCTGGAACGGGGACCACTAACACGGTCCGTGCATACGGGACGTCTGGGGGCAGATGCGGCGATGGGAATGACTGGAAAGTATACGAGGAGCTAATTAAATGGAGAATAAGCATAATGGAGGGTCAATCACCGACGGTGGAAAGCCTGGAGAGAGTCATTAAAGAAGCGATGGAAGGAAGCAAGATTGGTCGCCAAGATGTCAACAGGATGCCATATTGGTGGAATGCGGACATCGAGGCACTAAGAAATGTATGTATAGCAATGAGAAAAAGGTTAACAAGAACAAGAGGCAGAGCAGGAATCAATCCTGAGGTCATCGAGGAGATCGACGAAGAGTACCGCGCAAGGAAGAGGGAACTGTACAGGAAAATTCGTACAGAAAAAAGAAGGCACTGGAAAGAGCTGTGTGAAAAATTGGATGAGGACATATGGGGTCAGGGATACAAGATCGTTATGAAGAAGTTCCATCCGTATCCTCCTTATGAAATGCCTATGGACAAGAAGCTTGAGGTAACAAGAGAGCTCTTTCCGGACGGCAGATGTCATGGTGTATGGAGGGATGAAGGAGCTGAGCGGGCTGTACCCTTTACAATGGATGAACTTGTCGAGGCATTGGGTTCACTCAAAACTCGTAGGTCCCCCGGACTGGATCAGATACCACCTGAGGCGGTAAAGGGTCTAGGACGGGTGGACCCTGCATGGCTTCTGGAACACATGAATGCATTGCTGGAAGCACAAACCTTTCCTGAGCCTTGGAGGACATCGAGATTAATACTGCTTCCCAAAGCTAGGGAAAAGTATCGCCCCATCTGTCTTCTTCCATGCATCAGTAAGCTCTATGAAAGGATGCTGCGAGTACGCATAGACGATATTATTGAGAGGTCAGGTGGTTTATCTCGGAGGCAATTTGGTTTTTGTAAAGGGAAAAGCACGATTGATGCAATCATGAGTGTACTCGAAACATTGCACAACAGAGGGAATAAACATCGCTGGGCGGCCCTGCTGTTGTTTGATGTTAAGAATGAATACGCTGCAGTGGAACGAGGTAATGAAGGCAATGGAGGAGAGAGAATGTCCTGGTTACCTGATGAATGTTATGGCTGAGTATCTGTCCGAGACAAGGATTATTGTGGAAAAGGGCACGATCGTGGACGTGACGGCCGGGGTACCCCAGGGATCTGTCTTGGGCCCGACGCTATGGAATCTGGCATATGACGGGGTTATGCACTGTGAATACGGAGAGGGTACAACCCCCTTCGCATTCGCGGATGACCTCGCTGTACTGGTAGTAGCCCGGGATGAGCCAGATCTCAAATACCGGGTTCGGAAAGCAGGTGGCGTCGTTAAGAAATGGATGACGCAGCACGGATTAAAACTTGCGACAGAGAAAACCGAAGCCATTATTCTGAAGGGGACAAGGAACAGGCAATGTGTTGAATTAAAATGTGCGGGAGTATGTCTAACACCCAAGACACAAGTAAAGTATCTAGGAGTGACATTGCACCAGAATGGAAAATGGGGGGAACACGTTCGGGAGGTGGTCCGGAAGGCTGCAAATAGTGCGGCTGCGTTGGGGAGAGTGATGCCGAACATTGGAGGACCCAAATCCGAAAGGAGGAGGGCCTTACACGGTGTTGTACAGTCAATCGTTCTCTACGCAGCACCAGTCTGGAGTGAGGCGGTAGAGATAACGGCCTATAGGAGTCTTATGAAACGAGTAGACAGAACAAGTTTGTTGCGAGTGGCATGCGCCTACAGGACTGTGTCTGCGGCAGCCTTATGGACTATCACTGGATGTGTTCCGTTGCATGTTTTGGCGGTGGAAAGAAAAGAGCTGTATGAGAGAAGAGGCCCAAACCTTACTGTGGCTGAGAGAAGACAGGTAAGGGAAAGGTCAGTTGAAAGATGGCAAGAAGAATTGAACAATACGGAGGATGTGGCACAGTGGACGAAAATGCTGATTCCTAACATAAGAGTTTGGGTGGACTGTGACCACAGGCGATTGGATTATTTCCTGACGCAGGTGCTCACAGGACACGGGTGTTTTAGGGCCTACCTTTATAGAATCGGTAAGGCTGATACCGATGAATGCCTATATTGTGGATACTCGGACACTGTGACACATACGATGTTAGATTGCAGCAGATGGATAGTGGAAAGGAACAGAATGGAGAGAGAGACAGGTATGAATTTTGTTACAGTGAGAGAAATGATTGAGAGAATGATTGAAAATAAATTAGGTTGGATTAACATACACAGTTATATCCGTGCAGTGATCAAAAAAAAGGAAGAGGAAGAAAGACAGCTGGACCAACGCAAACGTAGAGTGAATGATGCTGAAAGGTGAAGTTAAAACAATGGGTCACACTTTTTGAGTTAGAATGCGTGAGTTTGACTGTGGGGAAGGAGGAAATGCCCTTCTGAGAAGGATGCCGAACTAGGAGTGTGGATGTGTATGAATGGAGAATGAATGAATAAAGGTAGTGCTCCGGAAGTGATGCCGGCTTTACAGCGGCCATTCCGCTTCCGGATCGCTGGATGACAGAGGAGGGTCTGGTTTAGCAGGTAGGCGTTCAGCGTAGACTCGGCGACGAGAGGGCATTTTAAAGTACCTCGGGAACTATCGCCGGGAGTACGAAGAACGAATCCTGCACTAAGGTCAGTCAGGCGGCGTCCTGGACTGAGATGTCTTTTGAAGATTCCAGACCCCCCCTCTCAAAAACGAAAAAAAAAAAAGGTGGATTCATAAAGTAGAGAAAGACGAAAAACATGTGCATGTAAGTAGTAAAGTAATAAGAATAGAACAGATTTGTTTCTCTAAGTAAAAAATGTGTCCTCATAAATAAAACATCATTGCAAGTAAAACATATAATTTGTAATTAAAAGAAAATTAATATCTTAAAATACCTAAAGAAAAAAACATGAAATTATTTTTTAACATTTACATTTTTTGTTAAAGAAAAATCCTAACTTACATAAAAATATTGATAAAACTAACTAAATAATAATATAACTAACGAAAAGAATAATTAAAAATTAAATCTTTTTGAGGCATTCAGAGCATTTTCTCTATTTGAATGCTTTCAATTTCTCCCTCTGAATTTTGATTTTTTCTTCTTCGAGTTCGATTCTCTTGGCATAGTAAGCCTTTGCATTATTGCAATTCTAGTTATGCCTGTTTTTTTATTAGGCATACCTGTTTGTTTTAATGTACTGGGCACATTAGATGTACTGGGCACATTAGACATACTGTGCACAGGCTCGTTGACATCCTCTGGAGTAAGAACAGGCTCGTTGACATCCTCTGGAGTAAGAACAGGCTCTTCTTCTTGAAAATCTTCGGTAGTGATAATTACTTGTGGCTTAATGTTTGTCCTACCTTTGAATATCTCGTTCATCTCTGTTTCGTATTCAAAATATTTTTTCCTCTCCCAGTTTTATTTTTGTTGTCGATAAATTTTTTGTACGCTCTTTCAAGAACTCTCCATCGGTTTTTATTTATTTATTTTATTTGGAACGTCCCAACTTTTCCACGGTATTTGTTGTAGATGTCAAGTAGAATCTTGCTGTGGTTTGTGGTCCAGTTTACTGATTGCTGATGTCCTGTTAGAGGCTGCTGTTGCTGAACATCTATGGCTGTATTGAAAACCAAATATTGTCCAAGACCTACAATGAAAATGTAACTTTTAAACAAATTAAATTACTTATAACCATGAAAACATATCAATTAACCCAGCAAGCATAGGGTTAGGTGTGGTTACCCAGACAGAGAAATGAGGTGCTCAGAGCAACAGTGGCCGAACCCCAAAAATGAAGTTCTGAGATAAATGCAATGTTGCATTCGTATTTCCATTATGCTTATGGGATTCAAATTCTGCAGCACATTTAGCCAAATTTAAAAGTAGGCTGTGTAAACCCTTGTTAACCAGAAGATTTAATGTTGCTGCTTTTATTGTAATATTAATTTAAAAATGCTCAATGTGTGGATTAGGCCACTGTTGCTCTGAGCGCCTCAAATATTCATAAATATTTTAATAGTGAATTGTTATTAAGCTACCCATAGGTACTTATGTTGTTTTTATTTTCATATTTTTACAGAAAGTGATAAACACAAGTCTGAACTCAATTATAATTGTTAATTTCATAAAAAAAATAACTATAATAAATTTCATGATTTGGAACCAAGTTAATTTAGAGTTAGAAAATGCTACTGTTGTTCCAACCTAATTGTTGTTCGCCCTAAACGAAAACTTTTCCCGTTAGTCCAGTTTTCGCTCTTACATGGGGGTATTGTAGCATTTTCAATTTCATTGATTCTTTTGAGTATATTGAAACCTCCTCGTATAATAAAATATATTAAAAACTCATATATATATATATATATATATATATATATATATATATATATATATATATATATATATATATATATTAAAAAATAAAACGAGGAATTCTCCCGTGTTTGTTAGTTCGTATCTTTCAAAGTACCCAAAAGTGTTTCGTCGCCGAGTAATAAAACCATTTGAGAGTTGTTTATTTTACTTCGGCAATTTCTTTTCAATTTTATGCGTCGCAAAGGATATCTACGTCGTTCGTTGGTTTTGCTATGTCAAGTGTTTGTTTATTTTGAATTTCGTCCCTCTCGTTGGAACCGCGAGCAAGTGCGGTTCAGCGTTATGTCCAAATTCATGTCCAGTTTGTAAAATTTTCTGTTTTTTCGTTGATTGTGATGGAAATGGGTAGCAGTAGTGATGGATTTGGTCCAGTATGAAGTGACCGGCACTAGTTTGCCGGGAGTAGTGAAGTTTTCGCTCGATATTTCGAGATTTTTGAAAAGTCTGGTTCCTGTTGGAGGGTTCATGTTTTTTTTTTGAGAGTTCCCGTTTTCCCTGGTGTGTTCCGGCCCCCAATGGATGTCCTGTTCCTGTTTCGGCCCCAAATGGATGTGTTTGCTGCTGATCTCCGGATGGATGCTACAGAGATATAACAAGTTCTTTTTGTGAAGTGGAAATATGTAAATCAAGGTAACTGTTTTTTTTTGTGTTCAAATTTTAAACTAAAGACAGACAATTTTTTTATGAAATAATAATTGCTTTCGTTACATTTAAAATTGAAAAGTTTTGGTTTTGAGTTGAGCTGTCAATTTATGTGTTTAGTTTTTTTGAAATTTAATGTTAATTTATGACAGCTTGTTTTATTATTTTTTGATTTTACTTTTTTTTGTTCAAAAAAAAGGTTAACCTCCATGCAATTTTGTAAGTTTTGTAGCAACAGAGTTTGTAAGCGGATGACACATCTAAGTTTTTGTGTTTTGTTTTTTCTCCATGTAACTGTTTGTGGTGACACATAAATAAAGGTTAAATTTTGTTGTCTTAACTTTTTATTTATTTTTTTGAGCCAAACCTTTTTTGATTCTTATTTGAAAAAGATATGTTTTTTATGTTTTGATTTGTTTTCTAATTATTTCCCTAGTTACAACCAGTGGTTGTAATAGGTATAATTAGGCACCTCAAGTGGCGCTCTATATTAAATTCCTTGAGGTGTTTCTTGTTTATTTTTATTGTGTTTGTTCCAAGAGATTAATAACCCCTTTATTTCATTTTCTTGTAGTTGCCCCATTCTAACCCCTTTATCTTTTACTTATCCACGACCCCAGCAGACGGATCACGAAACTCGACTCGACTAAATCGACTTAACTCGTTATCGAGTCTATTGAGTTGTTCACGAACCTCGATCGAATAGAAAATCGAGTTTCTCGATTGTACCTAACTTCTGTTCAGTTTATGTAGGCACCGAAGACACGTGCAAACGTTAATTTTCGTTTTTGTTTAGGTTAGGGTTAATTATTGTCGTTATTGTTTGAGTTGATTTAATTAAATTGAAATAACAATGTCAACTAGACCAACCCCAAAACAGTGGGAAATTTTATTAGATTCATTTGAGTCTAACCCTGAAATGGGTTCTGGAAGAGCTACGGGTCCCAGTGCCAAACATATTATAAGAAATAAGTGGGAAACTCTTGCTACCCGGCTTAACAGTTTGGGGTATACTAATAAACCAGTTGAAAAATGGATAAAGGTCCCCATTTCCTTAAAAAATCATTTTTTAAAACATCCCGTTCTTCTTGACTTGTAGGAAATATTATTTTCTGAGGAACAAAATGTTCATTTAAAATGTCAGTTATTAGATGGACATACTTATGAACAGTGCTCTGGGCTATACTAAAATTAAACTCTTCGCCCAAACACCTTTGATATGATCCTGTTGCGTAAAAACGTAAACTACCAAGAACCATACTTTCTACAGTAATTCCTCTAGCTACTTTTCTCTCTGCTACATGATGACTTACAAATTGGATGAGTATTGATGCTAAGTCCTTAGAGAGTCTGAATATCTCTATAAATCTTTTTTCAGGCAGTTCAAATGGTTCCTGATTTCGTCTGAGTTGTTCACGTTTACGAACCAATGCAAGATTTTCTTGCCTTCTTTGAATTTGCAGTAAATGTTCTCTAACAATAGGCAGCATACTTGTGATGTTTAATTAGAAATTAAATTAATATAATTAAAAAAACAGAGTAAAAAAGTTAATAGTAGTAATAGTTTTAAATTTAGATATTAAGCAAATTTTTAATTTCGTCCAAAACCCCCTCTGTGGCTCAGTGGTAAGAGCGCCTGCCTTTAAATCTAAAGGTCGTGAGTTCGAATCCCACCTGGGTGGAAATTTTCGTTTATTAAAAAAAATTAATAAATGAAAATAATTTCTATCCTTGTGTGATCGGTACACACCGGGGGGACCGCAGACGTTCGGATACAATTAGCGTCTCTTAGCAAAGACAATGACGTCGACTTTGCTAAGTATCAAGACAATTACTCTACACACACACGCACACACACACACACACACACACACACACACACACACACACACACACACTACACCTTAAATTGTAAGATTGGCGAATGGATTTAGTGTCCGCAGTCATTTAAACACAAACAAACAACAAATTTCGTCCAAATACTAGCATAACCTTCAAAACTTGTTAACTCGACTCCTTTAGGGTTGTCGAGAGATTTTGGTCGAGTCGAGTCGATTTATCGAGTCTCGTGAAACAAAGTTCTCGATTATCGAGTTAACTCGATCGACTGAAGTCGATAATCGAGTTTCGTGATCCCTCTGCAGCTCTCCTACGAAACCCTGAGTGCCGTTCGCATAAGTAGCATTTATTTTGCTTGCCTTATCTCCACCCCCAATAGTTTCTCCCCCCAATTCTCTACCCTTTGTATTATTACCCCATGTGGTAGGCAAAATATTCTCGTTACAAACGAAGAGAGGTAAAATAAGAAAAGAAGAAATGTGAAATGACATTTTAAGGTTATGTTACAATACAACTTTCATTTGTTTATTTTTTTACTTTTAAATTCTTGTGCAAAAATAATAATTTTAAGATTATATAATTATAGTTGGATTTGGTTGGATATACATGGATAACCAGTATAGAAATAGACTGGCTCTTGGAGCTCTCATAAACATCCAAGTGGGATTGGTGTTTTGGGCAGTAAATAAGAAATGTACGAAGAAAAAGCGATCTATATGGACAAAAGAATGGATACGTAGGAGGCAAGAGGGTAGAGGAACTCTGAACCTTCTAAATCGTGAGTTAAGAATAGAAGATCGTAGTAGTTACCGAAATTTTATCAGACTGAATGAAGATGGTTTTGTTAATCTTTTAAACATGGTTAAAAATGATATACAGAAGAAAAACACAGTGATGCGTGATTCAATAAGTGCTGAGCATAGACTGATTACACTTCGTTTTTTGGCTACTGGTGAATCATTCAGGTCGTTAGTGTATAGTACTAGTGTACATGAAAGTACTATTTCGAAAATTATTCCTGAGGTGTGTGAAGTAATTTTTAAAAACTTAAAGGAACAGTTTCTACAAACCCCACATAAAACAACTGAATGGTTAAATATAGCAGCACATTTTGAGTCTGCATGGAACTTTCCTAATTGTGTTGGTGCTTTGGATGGAAAGCACATTACATTTAATGCACCAATATCTGCAGGATCATATTATTATAATTATAAAGGCACCAATAGTATCGTCCTACTGGGTTTAGTCGATGCAAATTATAAGTTTATATATGTGAATGTGGGTGTCAATGGCAGAATCAGTGATGGTGGAGTATTTGAAGCCAGTAATTTGTATTGTGCTCTTGTCAATAAAAAATTGAATTTGCCTGAACCAGCTTTACTTCCTGGTAGCTCAATTAGAACACCCTACGTTATAGTTGCCGATGATGCATTTCCTCTAATGGAGAATATATTAAAGCCATATCCACAAAAAGATTTGGACCACGACAAACGCATTTTTAATTACAGACTGTCAAGATGCAGAAGAATGGTTAAAAGTGCGTTTGGTATTTTGGCTAATAGGTGGAGGATACTTTTAAAACCTATTCCCTTAAGTCCAAACAAAGCGCAAAAAATTACGTTGGCTTGTGTAACCCTTCACAATTATATGATAGAGCAGAACACTTCTTACATAGATAGAAATGAAGAATCTGAAAAGTCAGTTTGTCTTTCGCAGATCACAAGACAAGGTGCAAATAGACACTCTACATCTGCAAGAAATATAAGAGATTCTTACAGGGATTACTTCAACTCTGCTGTTGGAGCAGTACCATGACAAGAAAATGCAGTAAGTCGAGGAAATTATTAATGGTTTAGTGTGATAGTAAGTACACCATGAATAAATTGTAACGTGGACCATTTAGCAGTGTGTTTAGAAATATTTCATAGATGTTTTCACGTTATTTATAAATGTGAGTAGATATAGATTATTATGTATGTGTGTAGGTATTATTATGTTTAAGTACTTGGATGTATGTATATTCATCAGTTATAGTGTAGTGTATTGGTAACTATTATCTTATTTAGGGATTAAATTAACTTGATTTTATTTTATAATCTGCACTTGCACAATGGCTACATACCTGTAACCATAGACAATCTATGACTTTGTGACTGAGTATTTGTAAAGTATCTTCGTATTTATGTATTTTTATTTTCAACCAATAAACATGATATATATATATATATATATATATATATATATATATATATATATATATATTATATATATATATATATTGAAATGATTTCAATATGTCAAAGAGGATATAACTTAAAGGGATTTTTATATGAGTTTGTTGTTCATGAATTTCATGAAGCCATCACAATGTGGGGTCGACTCTGAAATAAAAGGGAGAAAAGATTAGTAAATTGCTAAATAAATTAATTTTGACTTACCTGGTATAGTGTTAATAATTTCTGAATAGTATAGTTGCCTAGTGTATAGGTGAATCGTCTAAACCTTAAAAGGAATAAAAAAGAAGAATTCTTAAAAAATTATTTAAACATAGAAATTTTAAAAATAAACGTCAGAAAAATAAACTGTCAAAAGTCTGTGGGAACTAAATTAATAGGGGTTTTGTTAAATAAATTACAATGATGTGGAGATGAAAAGAATAAATTATATTAGTATTGTTAAGTTTTATATCTGAATTTTTTTTTATAAATTCCCAAATTAGATGTGATTAAAGTGCTTATGAGAAATTAATGTGGTTTGACAAATATGTCAAAACAGGACAGTTTTATGGTTGAATAAAATAGAAGACGGAATGAAAAAAGAAAGGGGGTTGCTGTTAGCAACGAATAATTTTGAGAGTTGGTGCTAGCTATGGCGGTTAACAAGGAAGAATAGGTTGTTGGAGGCGACGAAAATTTTGGAGGAAGAGCCCTAAAAAGGTGGAATAGTCCGGGAGTGCTTTAAAATCGTTTAATTATAATTTAGTTTTTCCACATTTTCAAATAGAGATATCCAGAATTTGTTCCAGAGAGTAAGAGAAATTTTGACTTATAAATTATAATTGGAGTGCAGAAATGTCATTTAGATTGAAAAAGTAAAAATTCATGAATTAACTAATTGCGATAGGCCTTAAAAATTGAAATATTAATGATCATTAAAATAAAAATATAATAGTACGTACCTTTAACTTCCGAAGAGAGGATAGATATTCCAGTTTCACCGATTATTTTGCGAGTAGTTAGTTTTCTTTAAAAAAAAAATCAGAACTGTTTGAAAGTGAGTTTGGATAATAATTTTGGGGATCATTTGAAATTTTGATTATATTTTAATGCTAGTTATAAGTCAGCGGAATAAAGTGGTCAGTTTTCCTTTCTTTATATTTCATTTAAACACTTTATAAAGTTGCAATAGTCATTTAGATTTAAGGTAATTGTAGAGAGTTTCCACATTTTGTAATCAAATTCTATTTTCACGACACATTAAGGTTTACACGATTCCTATTTTTGTAAATTTTTAAAGGCAACCCAAGTTGCAGACGAATTTTATTGTTTATATTAAATTTGTTCAATATTAATAAATAACGTGCTTCATTTGGGTTAATTTATCAAAAATATAAAGTAAATTTTGGTTTAATTTCTTTTTGAACTCTACCAGGAGACTACAGAGTTGACGTCACACAGTGACAGATTGCTTAGAACAAATAATTGAGCTAGCCGAGGTATAGTATATTAACAACGAACTACATACTTTTAAAATTCACTTCAATTCAATTAAAATTATATTTATTAACAATAAAACATAAAAATAATAAAAACAAAACTATTACAATTGGCGCCCAACGTGGGGCCTCTGGGAAAACAGAAATAAGGGTGTTTTTTTTAAGCAGATTTATTAATAATACACAGATTAAAATAAAAACAAATTGGTGTGATTAGAGTTGTAGAGATTCTGGGGTAGTTAAAGTTAAATTTGAGAATAAATAGAGATTAGGATAAAATGGCAGACCGAATGACTTTAAGAAATGGAAAAGAAATCGTACCGAAAGAGAGTGAAGGAGAACAGGTGTTAGAACAGGAACAGGGTATACAGGTAGATGAAGAAAGCAGAGGAGGATCAGGAGAATTTGTAGTACAATATTTAGAGCAAGGCAGACAAGAAGCAGGACAAGGTGATAGAGAGGGAAGTCTAACAGATAGTTTGAGAGAGGAGTTGGATGAGACAGTGAGAGATAGACGTGATGAAAGTGTGGATGAATGTAGAGTGCAGGAGGAGAGACGTAGGGAAGGAGATGTTGGAGAGTCAGGGATGACACAGATGGATATGAGGCAAATAATGCGGATGTTACAACAGATGGATCATAATATTAGGGGAGATATGCACAAAATGGATAGTAATATTAACAATATTAGGGGGGATATGAACAAAATGGAAAATAATATTAAAGGAGAACTTAGGGAAGAGTTAATTAAAATGAGGGAAGAAATCAAAGAAGAAGTGAAGATAGTCAGGGAAGAGATGCTACAAATTACCCAAGGTTTAGAAGAGAAAGTAGAACAGGTCAGAGGAGAAAGTGAGAATTTTAAGAGGAATGTACAGGAGGAGATATCCAGAGAAAAGGCCATAATTAGAGCGGAAATAGGACAGGAAATTGGGAGCAGATTTGTAGAGTTGGGAACAGCCATTAAAGAGAATTTACCAATGGAAATAAACAAAGAAGTTAATAAGCAGAATAAAGAGATTGTTAGGGAGGTAGAAAGTGTTAAAAGGCAAACTCAGGATTATGAGGAAAAAATTACCATTATAAAAAATAATATAAAGAAGGGATTGCAGAATTTGGAACTGGAAATGGGTATGCATGCAAATCAGGCGGAAAAGGGAGATAGAGTATTACAGGGACAAGTTGAGGAATTGAGAGAGAAATTTAAAAATGCAAGTGAGGAGATTCAGCGTTTGGAATCAAATCTAGGACAAACAAGAGTAGTGAGTACTGTGGTGCCGAGTTATAATGATGGGGGAATAAAGTTTGATGGAAACCTGAATCACTTACATCCTAGAATATTTGTAGATATCATCAAAAATAAGGTAAAGAATGTAAGGGATCCAATAGAAATGAAATTGAATATTCGAAACATGTTAGTGGGCATGCCATTATTATGGTTTTGCAATAATGAAAATTCCATAAATAATGTGCAGGAATTTGAGGCCAAGTTTATTAACTATTTTTGGGGAGAAAACCAACAGGCTAGTTTCAGGGAGCGGTTGTATTTTGGGAAATTCAATTATGAAAAAAGTACCAACTACAATCTGTACGCAATGCAGTTATTCCAGACAGCACAATATTTAGAACCGGCTATGCGAGAAGAGGAGATTGTCCTATACATTGCCAGGCAATATAACCATAACATGGCAGAAACAATAGCTCTCCACAATATAAAGACGATGGAAAGTTTGACAGGATATCTTCAGAGGATTGAGAGGAGTGTAGGGACGCAGAATCGAAATGGACAAGAGCAAGTGACATATAGGAATAACACAGCAAATAGACAGGGATATGTGCTCAATACACAAGGAGTCAGTATGGATCCAGAAAGGATACAAACGATTCAAGAATTTGCGACACCACATAATCTCAAAACACTCAGAGGTTTCCTAGGAATATTGAATTATTTTAAACGATTAATTCCAGATCTAAGTAGGATGGAAGTGCCACTAATAGAACTGTTAAAGAAAAACCAGAAATGGGAATGGACTCCAGAAAGAAATACAGCTTTTTTACAATTAAAACAAATTTTTACAACTAATTTGCAAGTGTATCATCCGCAGTATGATAAGGAGTTTATACTAAGAACGGATGCATCATGTGAGAGATTAGCTGGAGTGTTGCTACAACAACAAGAAGAAAAGGAAGTTCCTATAAGTTTCGTATCTAGGGTAACCAAAGATTTTGAAAAAAGATATTCAGCAACGGAACTAGAAATGGCAAGTGTGGTCTACTGTGTTACCAAATTAAGATTTTTTCTGTTAGGAGCACATTTTGTATTGGAAACGGATCATTCTGCTCTGACAACTTTGTTTAAAAACAGGTTTGCCAACAACAGAATTCATAGATGGAGCCTTTTGTTACAAGAATATGACTTCGAAATTAGACATATTCCAGGCAAGTCAAACATTGTAGCAGATGTACTAAGCAGAGAAGCACAACAAAGAAGTGAAGGAAGAAAATATCAAATTGGAATCAACAGAATGAAGAATGAAGAAGGGCTGTATTCGTTAGAAAGAATCTTGGAAGATCAGAGAAGATTGGAAGAAGCAGAAAAGAAGAGAGCAATCAACATCAATGGAGTATGGTGTAAGAAGTTGGAAACCATAGAAGTTTATGTCGTAACCAAAGAATTAGCAGAAGAAATCATGAGAGATCTACATGCTGAATATGGTCATATAGGGAGCAGAAAATTATGGATGTTGTTTAGGGAAAATTATTTTACAAGAAAAGATATATCCATGGCGAAAAACATCACTAAAAGTTGTACCATTTGTCAGTTAGCAAAGGAGAAGAATTTCCACAATGATAATGTAGCAAAATCCATAGTTGCAGAGAGACCTTTAAAATTAGTTGCTATCGATTTTGTCAGTAATTTAGCCATAAGTGAACAGGGTTGCAAAAATATTTTTATAATGATTGACATACATACAAAATTTGTAAAGTTATATCCCAGCGAAAGGACAAATGTAAAAACCGTAAAATACTATCTAGAAAAATACATAGAGGAAGTAGGTACTCCAGAAACAATTATCTTAGATCATGCCACATATTTTGAAAGTCCAAGATTAAAAAGAGTTTGTGAAGAAAAAAAAAATCCAATTAAATTTCATTAGTATCAGAAGACCCGCATCTAATCCTGCAGAAAGATATGTCAAAGAGGTGGTAAAATTCTTAAGAATTTTGTGTGCTAGACAACATTATTTATGGCAGGAAAATTTGCCACAAGTTGAAAGATTTTTAAATGAGACACCACATGGAATCACCAAACAATGCCCATGTTTCCTAATGTCTGGAAAGTATCCAGAAAGACCTTGGGAAATCAGTAATACAGGGGACATTCAAGAAGTAATGAAGAAGGTGAACCAAAATTTAATAAGAAATGCAAGTCGTTATGTAAATAGAATCAATAAGAAGAGAAAGAAAAGAGTTATTTTTGAAAAAGGGGAGAAGGTACTTATCAGGTCACTACAGGTGCCTAAAAGGAATGAAAATCTGTGTGGAAAATTACTTTTGCCATTTGAAGGACCTTATGTCATTAGTACTGAACATGGGGTAAACAGTTATGAACTAAGACATCCAGAAACTAATAAAATTAGAGGGATATTTAATATAGAGGGAATTTATAAGTATTATGAATAAACATACAAGGGTAGGCAATATTATGACACGAATTTTATATTATTAGATATAAGTTTTGTAAATAGAAGGATAATTAATACATAAGCATATCTTGAGATAAATTTGATAATAACATGACTCAAATAATTTATTGGGAACAGATGTACAGAATAATGATGAATTTATATATAAAAAAAAAGAGGTTGATTTATTTTCAAGTAAATTTATAGGAGTTACAAGTATAAATAAATGAGCAAAGTACTATGGACAAATCGATATTTTGTAGAAATTGGGAAATAGGGAATATTATAATGATAAATAGTATATGTGAAAATATGTGGGAAATAAGATGAAAAATAGAATTATAGGAAATATTGAAATATGAAATATAGAGAGTTATATGTAGAGATGATGAAATGGATATTATATGCGGATACAAAAAGAATAAATAATAATGCGGCAATGAATAAAGATACTGAAATAGTATATGCGGAAATAAATGAATAAAGATATAAAATAAAGAGGGGAACAATTATAAGAATTTCTACGAAATTAGTACGAGAAATAAATAGTACAGGAAAAGAAGTAATGAAATTGGGAAAGTACTTGGAAATTTGATTCTGAAGTTGATATAATTAGTGAAAGATTTGTAGATTTTGTTTGGAGAAGTCTGTATTTTTCATAGAGTAAATTATTAAAAAAAAAAAAATATTCAAGAGATATGCTTATTAATAAAAGTCAGTTTATTGTTATGTTAATATTAATAAAATGTTTAAGTTTATCGGTAAGAATTTAGATTTAGTAAGTGCTGATAGTTAGCACTGAACAAAATCCAAATTGGGGGGAAGTTGAAATGATTTCAATATGTCAAAGAGGATATAACTTAAAGGGATTTTTATATGAGTTTGTTGTTCATGAATTTCATGAAGCCATCACAATGTGGGGTCGACTCTGAAATAAAAGGGAGAAAAGATTAGTAAATTGCTAAATAAATTAATTTTGACTTACCTGGTATAGTGTTAATAATTTCTGAATAGTATAGTTGCCTAGTGTATAGGTGAATCGTCTAAACCTTAAAAGGAATAAAAAAGAAGAATTCTTAAAAAATTATTTAAACATAGAAATTTTAAAAATAAACGTCAGAAAAATAAACTGTCAAAAGTCTGTGGGAACTAAATTAATAGGGGTTTTGTTAAATAAATTACAATGATGTGGAGATGAAAAGAATAAATTATATTAGTATTGTTAAGTTTTATATCTGAATTTTTTTTTTATAAATTCCCAAATTAGATGTGATTAAAGTGCTTATGAGAAATTAATGTGGTTTGACAAATATGTCAAAACAGGACAGTTTTATGGTTGAATAAAATAGAAGACGGAATGAAAAAAGAAAGGGGGTTGCTGTTAGCAACGAATAATTTTGAGAGTTGGTGCTAGCTATGGCGGTTAACAAGGAAGAATAGGTTGTTGGAGGCGACGAAAATTTTGGAGGAAGAGCCCTAAAAAGGTGGAATAGTCCGGGAGTGCTTTAAAATCGTTTAATTATAATTTAGTTTTTCCACATTTTCAAATAGAGATATCCAGAATTTGTTCCAGAGAGTAAGAGAAATTTTGACTTATAAATTATAATTGGAGTGCAGAAATGTCATTTAGATTGAAAAAGTAAAAATTCATGAATTAACTAATTGCGATAGGCCTTAAAAATTGAAATATTAATGATCATTAAAATAAAAATATAATAGTACGTACCTTTAACTTCCGAAGAGAGGATAGATATTCCAGTTTCACCGATTATTTTGCGAGTAGTTAGTTTTCTTTAAAAAAAAAAAATCAGAACTGTTTGAAAGTGAGTTTGGATAATAATTTTGGGGATCATTTGAAATTTTGATTATATTTTAATGCTAGTTATAAGTCAGCGGAATAAAGTGGTCAGTTTTCCTTTCTTTATATTTCATTTAAACACTTTATAAAGTTGCAATAGTCATTTAGATTTAAGGTAATTGTAGAGAGTTTCCACATTTTGTAATCAAATTCTATTTTCACGACACATTAAGGTTTACACGATTCCTATTTTTGTAAATTTTTAAAGGCAACCTAAGTTGCAGACGAATTTTATTGTTTATATTAAATTTGTTCAATATTAATAAATAACGTGCTTCATTTGGGTTAATTTATCAAAAATATAAAGTAAATTTTGGTTTAATTTCTTTTTGAACTCTACCAGGAGACTACAGAGTTGACGTCACACAGTGACAGATTGCTTAGAACAAATAATTGAGCTAGCCGAGGTATAGTATATTAACAACGAACTACATACTTTTAAAATTCACTTCAATTCAATTAAAATTATATTTATTAACAATAAAACATAAAAATAATAAAAACAAAACTATTACAATATATATATATATATATATATATTATATATATATATATATATATATATATATATATACAAATAGATAGCGTAATAAAATCAAGAAGATTGCAGTGGCTCGGCCATGTAGAGAGAATGAGTGATGATAGAGTGGTCAAGAAAATAGCATGGAGAGTACCAGACTATAAGAGAAAGAGAGGAATTCCACTAAAGTGATGTAGAGAAGCAGTAGTAAAAGACGTAAAAGAAAGGGGAATAACAGACTGGAAGAGTTGACAAATAAGAGACTTCAGACAGACAGTTAATTTTCAACTTCTTCCAGTCTGTTATTCCCCTTTCTTTTACGTCTTCTACTACTGCCGTCTCCACATCACTTTTATGGTCTTCCTCTCTTTCTCTTATAGTCTGGTACTCTTTGTGCTATTTTCTTGACAACTCTGTCATCATTCATTATTTTTATATGACCCAACTACTGCAAACTTAATTTTATTACGCTATATATTTGTGGTTCTTTGTAAATATTATAAACTTCCTCATTTGTCCTTCTATTCCTTCCTCTGTTCTCCTCCCTCCTAATATTCTTCTGAGTATTTTCCTTTCCCATCTTCTTACTGTTTTTTTTGTACAATTGGATGTACTTAGGTAATCTAGTATCAATTTCTTTCATTTCTTCACACTTGTTTGTTAGCCTTGGTCCTAGATATACTATTTCCTCAAAAAACTCCTAATTGTGTGCTTACATTGAACTTTGTCCCATCCCCTTATCTCTTCCTACTTTAATGATCTTTTCATTCGTCACTACAATTGCCTCATCACACTGAAATCTATGATTTTTTATTCGTAGTAGCTGGTCAATACATGAATGTTTGATAGGTCATTCCTCTACCTTTCCCAAATTCTGCTTGATATTCCACTAACTGTGGTTCAACTACTACCTTCAGCCTGATTTTAATGTTTGTCACTAATGATAGGCCACATCCAGCAGTGATATTCCCCGATAGTTTTTACACTCTGCCTCTTCGCCATCCTTAAAATGAGTATTATTGTTGCTATTTGCCAATCATGCGGCATCTGCTCCTCTCTTCATCATAATCATCAGTGGCGTTACAGCTCTTTATGAGCCAAAGCCTTCTTCAAAACAATCCTCCATTCGCCCCTGGCTCTGGCAACTTTTCTCCATGCTCTAATTCCAATAGATTTCAAATCATATTCTAGGTTGTCTTGGTATCTAAGTCCCCATATGTCCACATTTATTTCATACAGTTTACGTTTTATCTCTCTGCAAGCATATTTTCAATTGCTATTCCATTCTGTCTTTAGCTCTTATTGTTTTTCATGTTGCTAAGTTCTACTTCATCTGTTGGATCCTGTACTTCAGGAATTGGATGCCAAGAAATAGAATAGGATAAGGTAGAGGGTGTAAATGACCAATGGAAACAATTAAAGGGCACAATAAAGAGAGCAAGTGTTATCATTTAAAAAATCTCATAAAAACAAAATATGGAGGGATGAGGAATGCCAAGCAGAGACACAAAAGTGATGCCAAGTGGGTAACTGGCTAGTGATTTTAGTAGGTAATTGTTTTTGCCAAAATTACTAACTATTTAGTAATTATTTTGTTTCCAATTTTATTAAAAATATAATAATTTAAATATAATAATAATAATTAAAATATAATAAATAAATATAATATGTGTCAACACCATGTAAAAAAGTTACTCATGTTTCTTTTGTCTATTTCTTCTAAGGCCCTCACTCAATGCCGACATTATTTTTTCTTCGACATCATCTCTCTAATGTCCAAATCATCAATCTCGTTCATGCGTTTTGCAACAAATGCTGCAAACAGTTCGTTGCCTCCCATTTCCTCCTTTTGTGTTTGATTCGGCATTGCCGGCATCGCTAATGTTGTATTCAGCTTTGCTAAATTAGTAGAAACCATTTGGAGATAATGGTCATCACCTTTCTTTTATTTACTTTTGGGCTCATCGCTAAATGTAGAACCTACTCTACCTTTGCGCATCCAAGTTTTAGGTGTTTGTTCTAAGGTAGTTTCGTCAGCTATACGTTCTTCAAGGATTGGTTCTTCACTTACATCGCCATCAAATATAACGGTAGCATCCATCATAGTACTGGTTCCGTCCCCATCAATCATACTATCCTCAACATCTTCTGTTGTATTGATTGTACCAACATTGATTGTGTCAGTAGATTCTCTGGGTTGACAACTATCCAAAACATAACTTATAATGTCAAAATACCACAGTGACGGCATATATATCTAAAAAAAAATAATAAGTAACCCATTTTTAATACAAAATACAATTACTAACCTCTTCTTCTCCTGCACCACTCTTCATAGAGTTTAAATGTTTTTTTTTACAGCATTTTGATTCAAGCTTTGAAACTTGGCTTGCAAGTCAGCAACAGAAACATTTGGTACACATTCCTGCATTACCGATTGCAATTGTTCAAGAGCTGTTCTTCGCATATTTCTGTTTTTGTAATTGGCTGATTTTACTTTGTATAGGTTAGTATGTTTTCTGTATTCTTCTATAAGAAGAGTAACCGCCTCTCTATTCCACATGGACATAGTTATAATAACAGCAAAAACTGTGGCAAAAAACAACAAACTATAAATTTTCTTACAAACAGCAAAGATATTTCACTCAATAAACAAACCAGCACATGTAATCAACAAAGTTGTAATTATAAAGGAAAGGTTATGTTATCGTAAACACTACGGTGTTATTTAAAGTTCTGCGCAGAAACTCGCGCATTTTATTCTGAAAACTTTCTAGAATATAGAACGGGTTCTAAATTTTTATATTGAGAATTATCATGGGAAATTTCAGAGTAAATCTTGTGTTTTACATCTAATATTTTTATTAGATAATTTTTCATGGTAGTTATCAGCGTCAGTTTCGAAGTAAATTTCGGTCGTGTAAAACGGCTCTTAAGGTAAGCGTTCATTGAGACGGAGCGGACGCGACGAACGCGACGGACGAGTCGGATAAAATGATCTATTCCATTAAATCATATGTAAGTGCGTTTACTGGGGAGGAGCGGCCGCATCGTACTGACGGAAATGCGTTTCGGATTTTAGAGGAGGCAACTATTTCGTCCACTCCGATGCGCCCCGACCACAAATCCGACTAGTGAACGATGCCTGACTGCCGAGACGTAACATTTTACGTTTCAGTTTCAAATTTTCAAAGTGATTGTAGGGTTTTGTCAAGAAAATATTATGGATGACGGTGCATTAATTGCGTTAGTTGAAAATTATGAAGAGCTGTATAACTTACAACACAAAGATTACAGTTATCAACAACGAAGAGATAATATTTGGGAGGAAATTGGGAATATTCTCAACCAATCAGGTTAGTAAGTTAATACGAAAATATTTAATTGACAAAAATGAACTTGTTATTACAAACTTATTTATGTTTTTTTATTGCTGTGCCCTCTTATTACTTTTATTTTGTATTAAGTCACTTGCCTTCCGATTCGAATCCTTTTGGTTTGCCAATCCACAGCCCCTATTTCTGAATTAAAGTACTCCTTGAATTGGTCTCGTATTTCAGCCGCATCAGATGATGGATTGCCACCTATACGTTCTAAGTTTCTTAATCCTCTCATTTCCGAAATTGAAACGTTGTCATTTTCCGTCCAGTGGCATGCATCAGTCCTTAAAAAATTGTGAAGGACACAGGCAGCAAGTACCACAGAAATAACATGATCATGAGATAAACATAATTTGTGCTCGAACATTCGAAACTTTTTTACTAATATTCCAAATGCATTTTCTGAAACATTTCGCGCTCTGCTCAATCTTTAATTAAAAATTTTTTCTTTTCATTGCCGTTGCATTGATTTTTGGAATATGGCCTCATAAGATAAGTATGCAAAGGAAAGGCTTCATCCCCAATTATTACATGAGGCAGAGCTATATTTGTACCTGGTAAATTCTTGTAGGGGGAATATTTAACATCTTAAGCATTAATGCTGTACCCAGGCTTCAATTTTTAAAAATGTTACCATCAGAGTTTTTGCCAAATCCACCTACATCGATTGCAACAAATTTATAATTGGCATCAACCAATGCTAGTAAAACAATGCTAAAGTGTTTTTATAGCAAAAGTTGTGCCGCGAGAGATGGAAAAGGATCCGTGATAACCATCGCAAAGCACTTAACCTTCGTAAGACAAAAAGTGGACAGGCTGCGTCAAAAATAAGAAGCGCGAAGTTCGAGAAAGAATTAAGTTTTTTGGTATCATATCTTTTTGACGAGGAGAAAAGACAATCTAATATAAGTTCTCCTCAAGGGGGTCCCACAGACGTCGAGGAAGAAACAGAAGTAAATACTGACCATAATGAGGAAAATAAGTCATCGGTTTCAACTCCTAGTTTATCACGTGAGCCTACACCGACCAGGAGCGGCAAAAAACGGAAAATTACTACAGCTGAAGTATCAGCGGCATCTGTTTAAAAGGATTACTTACAAAATAAATCTGAAACTTTTCATCGTAGTCAACAGGTACAGGAAGACACTTTAACAAGCTTTTTCATAAATATGGCGCAGACCGTTAAAACTTTTCCTTTGAAAGACCAGGTAGAAATTAAGGGTAATCTATTTCAAATGGTGAATGCTGTGGAGACAAAAATTGCGACATTACAGGCCCTACCGAATACTTCTTCTATGGTTACGAACAATGAAACAGCATCGCGATTTACAAATTATCAGATGTATCGCCCACAGCGCCAGGTATTGCTTACTCAAGATATACCCAGAAGTCATGGTATCGTACCCCAAGAAGGAGATTGTGCGCAAATATATACTCTATTGCATTCCAACAATGAACGTACTTTCATTGAGCTAAGTACCAGTTCTGTTCAAGGTTATCCTCAAGAACAATCACCAACTAGTGGGTATTAACTCGCATACACAGTCTACTCCTTGAGATAGGTGGCATTTGATTTTTTATTTTTAGAGTATAAACAGTGTTTAATACAGTTTTTAATAAAATAAAACATACCTTAAGCAAATTGCTAGTCTTTCTTCTGGTCCAATGGCATTTCTGAATGTGGTATTTTCTTTAACTAGTACCGGTTTCAGCATTTCTAAGAGTCGAAAATTTTTCATTGGTCATGCGAAAATATTGAAAAAATTTTATGTTATCTCTTATCAGATCTGGAAATAATGAATGATATTCTCCAAATGTTAGTCTCTTTTTACAAATATCATGGACCCAAAATCGCTTCCTCTTTCTTTTCATTCTCTGTTCTTCTTCTTCAATTAATAAGCAAGCAATAGCTAGAGTTTCACATTCACTTTCACTCATATCTTATTAATATTATTATTAAGGCAAATAGATAGACACGTATTAAATACATGTACCTACTTACTTCAGTACAATAATGAAAGTGCAAAACGTGCATGCCTACGCCTCTCAAATCCGACCAAATGCACGCATGTCTTAAAACAAATGCGATTCGTCCGCCGCGTTCGTCGCGTCCGCTCCGTCTCAATGAACGCTTACCTTTGCAGGACTTGACCTCGACTATAAACTTGTTCTTTTCGTAATATTTCAACATTATTGATTTTCTACCTTTCAGGACATTGAACCTTTAACTTTAAATATTACTTGTTCTCTTTCAGGATTTTAACTCGTAATATTTGAATATTTAACCTACGCTGTTATTTAATTATTGCCTTATTTACTTTTTCGATTTATGAACAATTGAATTATTATTTTATTTATTACAGGAAATAACTTATATTTTATTTTTAACCATTTTTCTCTCATTATCGGCTTAGCAAATTTTCATAAATAATATTTTGTTTTATTGCGATAACTTTTTTTACAGCGTAGTTTTATTACAATTTTATTGTTGATTATTCCGAATTACACTGTACTACATAGGTTCCCACTGGTTTCAGCTTTCTACGAATACTCGAAATGTCCTTTAAATTTTGACAGCTGGGAATTCTATGTTTACTAATTTCATATGTGCATGCGAATTTGATTTTTATTGTTTCTTAACATAATAACGTTTCTTGCAGATTCTTAGAATTAGATTAATGCGTAATTGTCCTCTAGATCAGTGACCTAAAGGCAATTACGTGCTTTAACTTTCAGATTCTTACTTTAAGACATTTTATTGTTTGTTTGTTTATATTATTGCATAATTAATAATAATAAACCTTTATTTCCTTTATTTAATCCTTTGCTTCCTAGTAACAGTGACATAGCGCTTGTTCATGGCCACTGACCGAACATACGACTTAGGGTCCCACAGGAACATGGATAGAGCGGCTAATCTTGGTGCTCCAGAGTCTCTCTCTCCCGAGGGAGCTACCGAGCAACCAAATTACTGACACGACTGACGCCGATCCCGGAATTTTGTGATTGGTGGAAAGCAAAAATAATTGCGCCCAATCCTAATTCTGAGATCTGCTGCTCAATTTCTGTATTATCATTGGTCAAATACAACAGACTTGTGTTCAATGATAATACTCAAATTGAGTATTTGGTCTTTCGTGCTGGCCAATAACCAACGATCAGGAACGACCGTTAATGACCGTTGGAAGTTCACCTAATTATTTCCCTATAAAGGAAATCCACGAAATCCCATTCATCAGAGTGGGTCAGGACAAGTCCGTCACTCCAGCCTCTTAGGCAAGTAGAGATCCTCTGGTCGATTTAGTTCCTAGAGCCTCAAACCAACTTCTGATTGTTCTTCTTGAACCACCCATAACCTTTGGCAGAGTTCCAGTGGAACCTCTGTCGGTTTCTCGAGCGAGAACCATACGGCCATTCTGGGGAATTATCTCTGCAACTCGACAGTCTCGAATTTGCTAATAATTCTTAAGAGCGTCGTAATACTTGGTTATATAATCTGTGTTCTTATGCCTTGCATAGGATCTGATTATTATAACATTTACAAGTCGTGTAAGAAAATCTCTCTTACAGGTGATTTCTTGTAAGTTCCTTACTTAAAAGGCCTTAGAAACGAACGTGCTTGTATCCTTTAAACAAGTGATACAATAAAGACAAATACTTGTGTTTTAATTCCCAATTTTATCCTATTGTCATTATCGCGGACTCTGCAGTCCAGAGCCGACGATAAACTTGGTAAATCGCAATATAATTTCCTTTTCAGGTACACTGTAAGAAATAGGTGAATTATTTCTGATTTTTATATGAGAGTTTTACATAGGTAATTACACTGTTATAACTTTGCAGAATATTTCAATCTTTTAGCATTGGTATTCTTGCGGGTTGTGTTATCCTGTATTTAGGTCTATTCCTTGCTTTTCTCTCTTTCAGGAATAAATATATGTTATTTTCCCGTTTAGGAATATCGGAGATATTTGGTAAATAACTTATTGTTTCCCGCCAAATTTTACAGGTCTCAGCTACTTAGGAAATTTCAACTGTAAACATTGTGGTTTTTGGGCCATAACTTTTTCTACAGTGTACATACACCTACTTTTTATTGTTGATTATTTCGAATTATACTATCCTACATAGGTTCCCACAGGTCTCAGCCCTGTGTGCATACTGAAAATAACATTTCAATTTTGACAACTAGGAATTTTATATGTGTACTAATTTCAAAATCGCTTATAAATTTGTGTTTCCAGGTTTAATCTAATATTTTCTTTCACAGATTCTGTAACGGCTAGCTCACCCATTGCACATTGAAACCCCTCAGGGGTGATGTTCGGCATAAACTAACTTAATTTGAGAAATCGGGAATTATTAATAAAATAATTTCTTTAACACATATCTTTATTTATTTATATTTTAATAAATCAAAATGTAATAACAATTAAATTGAGGTTCTAACAACAGGGAATTAAGCATCTATATACAAAATCTCAAGAAATAAAGAAACTTAGCTCTACTCTATTAAAAATCCTCCTGCTGTTCTCTTCTCAACTCGGACCATGCAATGTCTGCAAAAACCATGCCGCTAAGCCGAAACCATATGAATCCCTCTCCAATCCAAAGCCATGCGGATTTTCAAAATCGAGATGGATTTCTTATTCAAAAAAAAAAAAAATCCATTTTCGTTTTCTTCGACCTAAAAAAAATCCATGTCAACATAAATTTTCTTATATCATAATCAAGGTGGATTTTCTTGAATAAAAATCAAGGTGGATTCTCTTGAATAAAAACCAAGGTGGATTCTCTTGAATAAAAACTAAGGTGGCTAGAAAAACAAAAACCGCTACAAAATTCGTCATGGCACGAGTTTTGTCCAACAACAGAAGAATTCTGGCAAGCGGAAAGCTCTTCTCTCTGAGACCTGTATACCGATCCAGAATTCTCTGATGTTGCCAAAACTCACAAATTAATAATTGTAATTAATAGATAAATTATTAAATGAAAAATGAAAAAGACAAAATTGTGCGATAAATACGATTTATATTGAATTATTATTATTACAGCAAAGGTAAAAAGAAAATAAAAATTGTAAGCAGTTTTTAAGTACTAGCGTACACAAAATTATATGAAAAACTAAAAATGTTCTTGATTAAAGTATGAAAATATGTTGTTGTAAAAAGAGCAAAGTATTAACTTACCCAGACCGTTGGAAGTTTCTGACCACGAGGACTTATTTTTTTTTTAATAATACCTTCTCGTTTGCTGGTTTATTTTGAAAAAGAAATTAAATCGGATCGGATTGATAGAAGTAAATTATTTAGGAGTGGGGTTTCTGTTTCTTGTACGATAAAGTAAGCGAAGGTAGGGCTACGAGGGGACTTAAGAAATTAATCAGCGGATTTATTTGTAATAGGAAAATATTGAAATAAAATATAGGAATACAAACAAAGGAAAAAGAACTTATTATCAATGAAAATCAAATAGTATGAGCAGAAAATAGTGGAAAGTACTTTGAAATTAATAAGAACAAAAATGTAACGTTTTAAACGTTACAATTCTTAGATTTAAACTAATTATATAATTATCTTCCAGACTTAAGGCCTGTAGGTAATTATATTTCCTTTTCAGATTCTTAATATTAACATATCGCTGTTATTTTATTTATCTATATCTTATATTTGCAATAAACAAACATTTATTTGCATTTTATTCAGGCAGACTTGTTCCTTAGCTACCGGGTGTCCATAGCACGGTACGTGTACGGAGCCTGGTCTCACGCCCACAAGGCACGAGGCTTTTTCCCGATACCGATACGACTGTCGTCTCCGGGCGATTATTAGTAAACGTAGGAAATTGAAATGCATCTCGGTGCTATAACCATGTTTACTAATATCTCTAACTATTGCTCAATATTGTGCAATATTGCGTAGTTAGCCGGAACGCTCTGATTAGGGCATTGTCTTGAAAAAGACAATGCTGTAGGTGTTGTAGGTACTTTAGAAATAAAACTCACAATTTATAAGTAGAAAAAAACTCAGCGTCAGAGTCTTTAGAACCTTTCAGAGCCCTTCAAAGTAAAGAGCCCTGGGGCTACCCTCTAAGGGTAAAACCAGACTGACTGTAAATCCGAAAATGTCCCATATTTAAAGTAAAATTAACTTTTATATGAAACCTTTTCGATTTTTAACCAATTAAAATTTGAAGAAAACTCCAGAATGAAGGGCGATGAACATCGAGCTGCTTGATTGGTGGCACCTGATGACATCCCCCCTGCTTTGGAGACTCTGAGGCTGATAAAAAAAACTGATTTTTATCATCCTTAAGAAAAAACAATTTTTTTACAAGTCATAACTATAGACAAAAAAGAAGAAAAAATGCATGAAATATATACAAAAAATGGATATGTCCATATTGTCAGATGCAGTGCAGGTCCATCCTCGGCGATGTGGTCGGTCGTCGGCCGCTACGTCCTGTTCTAGCCCTGTCGGTACCTTCTGCATGTCGCCGGTTTGTCGTAGGCGAGTTTACCTGAGCCTCCGTGGTGACTCTGGACCACATAATGGTAGGGCAGGCAGGAACTGGCTACTCCGGGGACATCCATCGTGCATCAGGTACGGCATCGAAGTCGGGTGGCTCGAAAAATCTAACACATCGACGGTTTCAGGCTGCAGAAGGTGGATATCGGCATGTTAGTGTGTAATGTACTAACATCCGATGCATCTCCCCGCTGTTTTCTTGAGTAGTTTTGATGCAGGCCTCGTGTTGGAACTGGTGTGATGTTGGATCACTTGAAGCACGAGACTCTCTGACTCTGAGTCGTGGTGCGTTCGATTTTGTTGGGCGCCATGTCGTCTCCGGGCGATTATTAGTAAACGTAGGAAATTGAAATGCATCTCGGTGCTATAATCATGTTTACTAATATCTCTAACTATTGCGCAATATTGTGCAATATTGCGTAGTTAGCCGGAACGCTCCGATTAGGGCACTGTCTTGAAAAAGACAATGCTGTAGGTGTTGTAGGTACTTTAGAAATAAAACTCACAATTTCTAAGTAGAAAAAAACTCAGCGTCAGAGTCTTTAGAACTTTTCAGAGCCCTTCAAAGTGAAGAGCCCTGGGGCTACCCTCTAAGGGTAAAACCAGACTGACTGTAAATCCGAAAATGTCCCATTAAAGTAAAATTAACTTTTATATGAAACCTTTTCGATTTTTAACCAATTAAAATTTGAATAAAACTCCAGAAGGAAGGGCGATGAATCTAGGTGCTTGATTGGTGGCACCTGATGACACGACTGTCGTCTCCGGGCGATTATTAGTAAACGTAGGAAATTGAAATGCAACTTGGTGCTATAACCATGTTTACTAATATCTCTAACTATTGCGCAGTATTGCGTAGTTAGCCGGAACGCTCTGATTTGGGCATTGTCTTGAAAAAGACAATGCTGTAGGTGTTGTAGGTACTTTAGAAATAAAACTCACAATTTCTAAGTAGAAAAAAACTCAGCGTCAGAGTCTTACGAACTTTTCAGAGTCCTTCAAAGTGAAGAGCCCTGGGACTACCCTCTAAGGGTAAAACCAGACTGACTGTAAATCCGAAAATGTCCCATATTTAAAGTAAAAATTAACTTTTATAAGAAACCTTTTCGATTTTTAACCAATTAAAATTTGAATAAAACTCCAGAAGGAAGAGCGATGAACATCGAGGTGCGTGATTGGTGGCACCTGATGACACGACTGTCGGTATTGGGAAAAAGCCTCGTGCCTTGGGGGCGTGAGACCAGACTCCGTACACGCTCTGTCCGTCGCTTGTGACCTAAGGGCGTAAGGATCACGGTCGGTGGCCATAGTGTTGTGCTATGGACACCCGGTAGCTAAGGAACAAGTCTGCCTGAATAAAATGCAAGTAAATGTTTGTTTATTGCAAATACTAGATACAGATAAATAAAATAACAGCGATATGTTAATATTAAGAATCTGAAAAGGAAATATAATTACCTACTGTTGTATATTTAAGAATTAAATTTTATGTTTAGAGTAGAATCTAAGTTGTATTTTAGACATTACTGTTTGTGTTAGTCTGTATGCAGCTTAAGATCATGAACTTTAGTGTGTAGACAGCTTAAGCTGACAGCTGACAGAGAACAATGATGGCCGCTAGTTAGAGCCCGTAATGTGAGTTATATGTTTAAAAAAAAAAAGAAAATAAAGTTCTCCAGAATAGTTATTTTTATAATATCCACCACCAACGAAATAAAACACCTACAGGCCTTAAGTCTGGAAGATAATTTATATAATTAGTTTAAATCTAAGAATCTGTGAAAGAAAATATTAGATTAAACCTGGAAGCACAAATTTATAAGCAATTTTGAAATTAGTATACATATAAAATTCCTAGTTGTCAAAATCACAAGATTAAACGAACTTACCTAAGTGAAGTTTGATCTTGATTATAGGACGGTCTCGTCGAAGTAAATAAATGTCATGTAGTATCTATGCGAAGCCCGGATTTCCACCACTAAATTTAAAGCAATTCAATTCCCCACTTTCCCGCGCCCATACTCACCTCCTTCGTCTAACCATCCATTAGTCATTTTAAAAGCTCGTGCCTCTTGTTGCAAATCAAAAAGGTATAGCTAAATTTGGGTAGGGATGGGTTTTATTTACTTCGACGAGACCGTCCTATAATCAAGATCAAACTTCACTTAGGTAAGTTCGTTTAATCTTGTGATTATAGTCGGTCTCGTCTTGTAAATAAATGTCATGTAGATCTTTAAAGAAATTTGCAACAAAAGTAACCCAAACATTTATTACTCTGATAGCCAAGAAAACAACATTGAAAACAAAATGTATAGTACACAAAAAAAAGGCAACTAAACAATACCCTACAAATATGAAGACAAATATGTCATAATAATCTCTAACTATTAATCCAAAGAAAAAACAACTCTAGCAAATGAGCTCTCGGGCGCTAACGGTCTATTATAAAACGTAGCGAACTTTCTTAAGCGTTCCGACCAACCAGCAGCTAGTCTTATGGTATCGAAACTAATTCCCTTTCTAGCCGCTGCCGAAGTAGCCGCATGCCGGGTACTATGGGCAGAAAAGGTGTTAGTGTCTATCCCACTAGATTTTAAGATATTTTTTAACCAACGCCCTATTGTCTGCCTTGTGGCCCTATGATAAGGTTTCTTAAAAGTTATGAATAAGTACTGGCAAGAGCCTCTTAATTCTCGGGTTCTTGTCAAGTAAGCAATCAGCGTTCTAGCTACACAAATATTTATATCATTGTCAAAAAATGCAATGATTAACAAAGGCTGGGACTTATTGTAACCTGAAGTCTTTAAGCGACTAGGGACTTTAATACAAATTTGTTTGTCCAACACCTGAATATTTAAAATCTCAATATTATGGAATGTCTGAATGCGCTGCCCTGTAGCTAACGCCAATAATATGCAACACTTTTGCGAAAGTAACTCCAATGATATTGAGCTGCTCTCTAAGCTACGGACAAAATCTAAAACCTGCGCAGGATCCCAAGAGAACTCATACTTGGGACGCGTAGGTCTGAGACCAAAAACACCCTTAAAAAATCGTTTTAAGCAAAAATCTTGGGCCAATTCTGGTCCAGAAATTTGTGCGACAGCCGTTCTATAGGTGTTTAAAAGGCTATAAGAGGCCCCTTTATTAAAAAGCTCGGATAAAAATATTAAAACGTTCGCGACCTCCACAGTATAAGGATCCAGTTTCTTTGCCTGACAGAACTCCCACCAAGCCTTTAAACCAGATGCATACTGATTAATGGTTGCAGTTGTAACGGAGGCAACACATATATCCAAAGATTGGGCTGGTACTCTCTTCAACTTGAACGCTTCCAGGACAACTTCCCGACCACCAGGGAAAGGTCTTAGGATAGTGGGTGAAGAGTTCTGTTAAAAGAAATTAAGTCGTTAGATGGCTCAAAAATTAGAGGTGTTCCAACCAATAGAGATAAAAACAGGGGATACCATGGCTGAGAGGGCCAGAGGGGCGCCACAACAATACCCTCCGCTTGATCACAAACAATTTTTTGCAAAACTTTAAGTAGCAAAGAAAAACGCGGAAAAGCATAAAATTCCAGGCCCTGCCAACATATGGTGAAGGCATCAATGGAGCATGCCTCTGGATCCCTCAACCAAGATACAAATCTTTTGCATTTTTTATTTAATCGACTCGCAAAAAGGTCAATGGTTGGAACACCAAAAGTTTCTACAATTTTTTGAAATGCATAATTAGACAAGCTCCACTCTGTCTCTATTTTTAGTTGTCGAGAGGCTATATCCGCTTCCACATTATCCACCGATGGAATGTACGCAGCCCGAATATAAATGTTTCTTTGCCACACCACTGCCAAATTTCTCTGGCAAGAGCATTAAGATTAGGATGTTGAATACTACCCATCCGATTAACATAAGCCATTGCCGTTGTGTTATCGACTCTGCATAATATATGGCAATCTTTTAAATGTCCCGCGTTACATTTTAAACCAAAAAATAATGCCAGCAATTCCAAGTAATTAATGTGGAAGTGAGCCTCAGCCTCCGACCAAAACCCATAGCTGCACTTGGAGTGCTTACGATATATACCCCATCCTGTCAAGGACGCATCCGAAAAAACTTCAAGACAAAACGAATCAATTCGAATGGAGTTTGTGGCGAGAGGTAAGTGGTCAATCCACCATCGTAAGTCAATAGAAATAGATTCGGGTAAAGTCATAATGTAGTTATAATTACCTCCTGATTTTTTAAGAGCTAAAAATTTTTGCACACGTTCTAAGCTTTTAGTGTAAAGAAAACCATATTTAATGCCCGGACAAACAGCAACGAGTTTGCCGACCAACTGAGAAAATGCCCGTATTTTACAAAATTTTTTCTTAGTAAACTTAATAACACAGTCCATTAAATATTTGCGTTTTTTATATGTAGGGCCCAACAACATAGAGAGAGAATTATATGTAAATCCCAAGTATGTGCAGCGTTGAGATGGTATTAAACAACATTTTTTATAATTAATCACAAATCCAAGAAATTCTAATAACCCAACGGTTGCCTCAACATTTTTTTAAACACTCGTCAAATGAGTTGCCCAGCAGCCAGATATCGTCTAAATAAATTACAGAAGTATAGCCTCTCTCTCGTAAATATGATACAACAGGTTTCATTATTTTTGTAAATACGAAAGGAGCGGAGCTTAAAAAAAGGCAAGGAATTATATTGGTATAAAGAGCCCTCAAAAGAGAACTTTAAATATTTCCTATGACCTTCTCTTATCGGGACAAGCAGGTATGCATCTTTGAGGTCCACCGTGGTCATGTAGCAATTGGGTATAATTAAACTAGAGACAGTTTTCCTGTCTTCAATTTTGAAGTGTTTTGTTTTCACAAGCCTATTAAAATGTTTTAGGTTTAAAACAAGCCTATATGACTCATCGGTTTTTGGCACTAGAAAAATGTTTGACACAAATTGATTCTCACATGGAGATGCAGAACTAATTGCACCAGATAACAAAAGGTCATTTACAGAGTTTCTCCAAGGGAGACCATTTATGTTCAGCGCATACATAGGTTTGATTAGGTATACTTATAAGGGGAATGGAATAACCTTCCAGCCAAGATAAAACAACTTTATCCTTGGTAATATTTTCCCACCTATTTATAAAAAAATTTAAGCGACCGGCATATTTACTTGCCTCTAATGACGCCTGTCCTTTCTCGTCTACCACTGATCTGGTTTTTTCTGGAAGTGGGTCTTTGGTCGCGGAGCTTGTCGAGGCTGCGGCGGTCCACTCCTGTAAGCTCCCCGATTTGACAACCTGAGTGGACGCACAGAGTTTAAAGACTGATTCTTGATAAGTTGAAAAGGTTTTTTGATCACCTTCTTGGATCGTAGCTGCTGGCTGGAAATGTCAATGGTCTTCTTGGCCTTAATTGCCTCCTCCAAATTACCACCAAAAAGCCATTCATCGGGAGGAGATTTAGAAAGCGTATCCCTTAAATCCTTGTTGATGTTTAACAACACCAGATCTCTACGAGATATAGTCTCCTGGTAATGAACGTCTGCCAGAATGCGACCTGCATCACTAAGCGCTTGAATAGTCTCCTTATCCCTTTCATCGCCTTTTCCATAAAGGCTAGATAAGACCTTGCCAACAGCTGCAATTCCTGCACCCACCTGACTCTGTAAACTGGAGCATCCCTTCTCTAATTCTTCGAGTCTGATAATGCTCCTCTAACATGAAGGTTAAGGTTAGGAGGCAAAATATTTTTACAGTTTTCCGGTGGAGCGTACTTAGCTATAACCTCCTTCCGTTTGTCCAAGTCCAAACCCTTCCTTAAAATAACATTCCAGTTCTGTTTGTTTTGGGGTTCTTGGAGATCCATACCACCAACTGGATGCATATCGTTTTCTGCGATAACATGTACATCTGCAAAAAGAAGCTGTCTATAGACCATTTTCATATTTAAACAAAAGAGAATGCCCGAATATATAATGCTCTCGGTATGGTTTAAAATAATACAGCTTAGCAGCCTTACTGAATCTCTTCACTAAGATAATAATATTGCAAATAAAGAAAAAGGCAACCCTTGCGAAAATGCAATAAAAAACAGTGTTTATACTACCCTTGCACTAAAGGCCGAGAAACAGCATAAATATGTAAAGCGCAGGTGATACGAACCCACTGCCCAAAATCACCACCCCATCCTAGGGTAAATATATTTGCAATAAAATCTCTGTAGTGATAAGACTTCACTGCCTATATCACGGCCCCCAATTATATAAATATAAACAAGATAATTCCATTGGAATCCGCCGACCACAGTCCATCCGATGAGGGTATGAATAGGCCTGCACTTGTTTACAACGATTATTCATTAATTAATAGTTCAGTTAATTGTATTAAGAGCGTGTATTTATATTTCGGCAAATAAGTATTTTGTATTATATTTTGAAAATAAAAGTTTTTAAAGACAAAGTGTCTACAAAAATAAACTTAATTGGCGCAGTCATTCGGATTCCTGAAGGTTGAAGCAGTTTCCTGAAGGCGAATTATTAGAAAATTCCCAAGAAAAGCAAAATCAACCGTTGGTTTCCACCATTTATCTGGCAGAATCTACGTACCAGCATAACAAAGTAAGTTACTGAGAAATTTTATATTCCTGTCTTACTTTCCTTTTACTGGTTATTCTTTTTATTAAGTATAGAATTTTGAATTTAACCAAGTTTTTGCCGAACAAGAATATTTTTCTTTCTTATATATACTCTAACTCTGTTAGAAATCTCTAACAAGATTTCTAATTTTGAAATTCTTTTTCTACAGAGTAGATTATTTTAAAATATTTATATGTGAAATTTTAATAAAAAAAGAAAAATTTTATATATATATATTATAGAGAATATTTTTTAATGCAAACTGATATTGAGGATCTAGTTATAAATCTAAACAAAATGGCACTTAATCAAACACCTACTATTCAAGCAGCTAAAGCTCTTGCAGATTTTTTACCTACATTTAATGGCGATTCTCTGAAACTGGAAAGTTTCGTACAAAGATGCGACAAATACTATCTTACGTACGGACAAACCACAGATAATACATTAAATGACTTTACTTTCAATGTAATTTGTTCGAAATTGCAAGATAATGTTTTAAATTTTATTATGTGCCGACCAGACTTAAATACCTGGCCTCTAGTCAGAGAAACGTTAAAAAATAATTTTGGCGATAGAATTGATCAAACGCCCACTAAAGAATTTTTACAATTAACTAAAGGTACAAAAACATTCTTGATTTTATTGCGAACATTTCTAACTTAAATCAAGAATAGAAGTTAAAATTAATTCAGAAACAGAATTAAATGCGGAGAGAAAATTAATATTAATGGATCAATATGAAAGCAATTCTATCGACATATTATTAGCAAATGTAGATGAAAAAACTAGAACTATATTAGAAATTAGAGAACCTAGAACGTTTATTCAAGCTTCAGATATTATTTCTAGACAATTTTATAATGATCAATGAATTCAATCTTTAAATCCTTTTAATAAATTTAATAGAAATAAATCAAATTTTCAAAATCATAAATATATTCCAAATCATAACCAAAATTTTAATTCTAATCACAATTCTAACTTTAAAAATTTCCAAAATAGTACAAATAAAAATTTTCATCAAAATCGACCTAATTTTTCGAATTTTAATCAACAATATACAAATTCTTATTCGCATAATCCTAATTTTAATCAACCTAGTTATTCGAGGCAAACATTTCCTAGCCAACCCATAAATATTCAATCAAGACCAATTCATAAAAAATATTTTACGAACGAGCAAGTATTCGGTAAACCCAAACATGTTTTCGATCCCAAAAATGCTCCAAAAAATACGTATCAACCAGAACCAATGTCCACTACGTCGAGAATGCCTTCTGTTAAACAAAAATTCCAATTCCAACAAAGGGCTCCTCAAAATTTTCAAGTAGAAGAATTTTATAATCTGTCAGAAGACGAAATAGAAAATAATCCTTGTTCATGTTCCCATTCTCAAAATTATTGTTATTCTCAAAATTACGAATACGAATCCCAAGACCCAGATCAGTCAAATTTTCGCGAGCGTATTCAGCAAAGTCCAAACGATTAAGAAAACAAATTGATCTAAATAATATAGTCCCTAATTCACTGCCATATATTCAAATTAATTTCCCAGCTCCTATAAAATTACTAATTGACACAGGATGTCACCCATCTATTCTTAGACCTTACATTGCAGAAAAATATTTTCCTGAAAAAATTACTCGTCATACAACTCCTATAATTACTTGTGCCGGATCAAGAGAAGCACAATTTAAAGCTAAAATTCCCTTGTTAAAAGAACACAAATTATTAGATAGCCTAGATTTTGTACTATTTGATTTTCACAATTATTTTGATGGTATTATCGGAATTAGAGATTTACGGAAATTACATTTAAATTTAGATATAAACAGTGGAATTCTTTTTAACAAAACCGCAATGATACCGCTTAACTATAGGAAAAATTTTAATATTCAAAAAATAGAAATTCCCGCTTTATCTACGATAATAAAAGAAGTTTATACCTCATTGCCTAGTGGTGATTTATATTTACAGGAAATAGAAAACCAAAATAAAACAATAAAAATTCCATCTAGCCTAATAAACATAAACAACGGAAAGACCAAAATTGAATTTATCAATAAATCTTTCCACACTGAATTAATCAGTATAGATGATAATTTTTTAAATAACTTTGTGGAGAATATTGAAACAAACAAATACAATTACTTTTCCATGGAGGAAGTTATGAATATTTCCACAAGTAGTAATGATTTTAATGTAGAAGAAATAAATGATAATATTGAAGAAAATTTTAGAACAAAACACTTAAACGAAGAGGAAAAGAAAGCACTTCGGATATTAGTTAGAGAATATCGAGACATATTTCATCATCCTAATAATAAATTAACATTTACAAATGAAGTAAAACATAAAATTAAAACTAGTGATGAAATTCCTGTATACTCTAAAACTTATAGATATCCCTTCGTACATAAAGAAGAAATAAGAAGACAAATAAGTAAAATGTTAGAAGATGGAATAATACGACCATCTCAAAGTCCGTGGAGTTCCCCAATTTGGATTGTTCCAAAAAAGCTAGATGCTTCTGGAAAACAAAAATGGAGAATTGTAGTAGACTACAGAAAACTCAATGAAAAAACAATTGATGACCGCTACCCTTTACCTTCAATTCAGGACATTTTAGATAAATTAGGACGATGCCAATATTTCACTACATTGGATTTAGCCTCCGGTTTTACACAAATCGAAATGGATGAAAATTCAATTCTGAAAACACCGTTTAATGTAGAAAATGGTCATTACGAATATCTTCGGATGCCATTTGGTCTTAAAAACGCACCGGCTACGTTCCAAAGGGTAATGGATAATGTACTTAAAGACGTATTAAATAAAATATGCTTCGTATATATGGACGATATAATCATATTTTCAACTTCTCTACAAGAACATGTTAGCAACATAAAACAAGTATTCAAAAGATTAAGAAAAGCTGGATTAAAAGTACAGCTCGATAAATCTGAATTCTTTTGTAAAGATGTAGAATTCTTAGGACATGTTATAACTCCCCAAGGTATTAAACCAAATCCAAAGAAAATATATGCAATAAAAAACTTCCCAATTCCAAAAACAGCAAAACAAATTAAATCATTCTTAGATCGGACATTATCGACGATTTATAAAAAACTTCGCAAAATTAACTAAGCCTTTAACTTCTTGCCTTAAAAAAGGTATCCAAATTAAACATACACCTGAATTTATTGAAAGTTTTGAACTTTGTAAAAATATTCTAATGAATGATCCAATTTTGCAATATCCTGATTTCGAAAAACCTTTTAACGTAACAACCGACGTCTCTAATTTTGCAATTGGTGCTGTTCTCTCTCAAGGTCCCATAGGTAAAGATTTACCTGTTGCTTTCGCATCAAGAACTCTAAATCCCGCCGAATGTCACTATAGCATAATCGAAAAAGAACTTTTAGCCATAGTTTATGCTGTCAAATATTTTCGACCCTATTTATATGGTACAAAATTTAATATTGTCAGTGATCATAAACCTTTGCAATGGCTTTTCTCACTAAAGGAACCAAATTCCAAATTAATAAGATGGAAGTTAAAATTAGAAGAATATGATTATAATATTATTTACAAAAAAGTTAAACTAAATACGAATGCAGATGCTCTTTCACGAGTAGAAATTCATCTTCTCGAAACTAAAGATGACAATCTCTCAGTCTTAATGAACTTAGACCCTAGCGAGTTTATCGGTTATGAAACTGAAACGCAACTAAGAAATTTAGACTCCCAAGAAATTATTTTTAGATCTCCTTTTAATTTTGATAACAATTTAACAGAAAATATAGATATTAATCCTTATCAAGATGTAACACAAGAATTCATAGATGAAATCATTGATACAGAATTACCAACATCAAATAATGTCTCAGAAAATATCGAAAATAAAACATTAGCACCTGAACAAACACCTGAAGTAAATCCCAGTCCAAAAATCAAAATCCTACAAGATATTGTCATTTCTAACAAAGAAGAAAATAAAAAAGATTCAGATGACTTAGAAACTGTTCATACAAGTCTAGAAGACCCTATATTAAAAATACCTTATACAGAAAAAGCTATAAATGTATATAAAAATCAAATTATAATATCCTCTAGTAATACTACACAACCAAAAAACACATATGTAAAAATATTTGATAAAAATAGATACTATTGGCAAATACCTAAAGAAAATTTTGAAGAAAAACAATTTTTATGCTTAATAAAAGAAATTATAAGACCAAACAAAACATATTGTTTATTGTTTAAAGATAAAAATCTAGAGATACCATTTATTCGTTTCATGGAAAATAACTTTAAAAATAATGCATTTTTCCTTATTATTTCAAATAAATTTCTAACAGACATAACAGACGAAGGAGAAAAAGCAGAAAAACTTAAATTCTATCATGAAACTAAAACAATTCACAGAAGAATTAATGAAAACCTCGCTGCGTTAAAAAAGCATTTTTATTGGCCAGATATGGACAAAGACATGTCAAATTATATTAACACTTGTGATTTATGCCAAAAATCAAAATATGAAAGGCATCCCACTTCTCTTGTCTTTAAACCAACACCAATCGGAAACTCTCCCCTAGAACATCTATATATTGACATTCAAATTCAGTAGTCAAAATTTCCTAACAATCATTGACAGTTTTTCAAAATTTGGTCAAGCATATCCTATTAATTTCATAAATGCTGTTAAGATAGTAAATAAATTAATATTCTTTATTAGTCATTACGGAATTCCTAACAGAATAACATGTGATAATGGCATAGAATTCAAAAACAAAACCTTCTAAGATCTCTGTCTTCTTCATCGTATAGATATTCACTATACAACTGTGTATAATCCTAATAGTAATAGTCCCATTGAAAGATTCCATTCTTCTATAATTGAAAGTTTAAGAATACTAAAAGAAGAAAAAGAAAACATTCCTATTAATATTCTAATGAGTTACGCGATACTAGCATATAATAATAGTATACATAATAGCACAGGCTACACTCCTTTGCAAATTATGCGAGGAAAACTAGAATACAAAAGTCCTTTTGAACTAGATGAAAACGAACGCATAACACAATACATATATGAACATTCAAATAACTTAAATATACTTAATGATTTTATTTGAAATAAATAACAAAAACTCAAAAAAATAATTTAGAAAGAGCCAATAGAACAAAACAAAGAGAGATAAAATTAGATACAAATCGCCCTGTATATCAATTAAAAGGCTCAGAACAAAGATTAGCAAAATCAAGTCAACCATATAAAAAATTAATCGATGCTAAAATAGTTGGAGATAATAAAATATTATCAGAAAATAAAATATATCATTTAAGAAATATAAAACCACAACGCTTTGTTACAGATACCAGTAAACAACATAAAGCTGATAGCGACGATGATATTCCTCTTGCTACAAGGATATCAAATGCTAGAAATCAAAGATATCGATAACCCCTTTTTACCTGTACAAATTGGCAAAGCAAAAATTATTTTATCCAAACATACTTTTATCTATCATATTGATTTAACTCAACCATTAGAGATAAGTAATCAAATATTATTCGAATTATTAAATTTAAAACATAATATTACGGTAAATAATCATTTTTCTTTACTAATAGTACATAAGTTAGATCATAGTATAAAATTAAGTCAAACTATAAATTCTCAGCTAACGGCTTATTCAAAAAACGCAAGAACAAAAAGAGCTTTAATTAATGCAGTAGGAAAAGCTTCAAAATGGCTTTTCGGAACCTTAGATTCTGACGACGAAAATTACTATAATAACTATCTATCTATTCTTAATGATAATCAAAAACAAATAAATTCAAGTTTATACAAACACCACACTGTTTTAGTCGAAATGTCAAAATCATATGCAAAAAGCTTTAATATTCTCAAAGAAAATCAGGTTTGGATTAGTAAACAAATGACAATAATGGCACAAGAATTAAAAGAAATAATAAATGTTGAAAAAGCGTTCTCACTAAATATAGTAATCGATAATCTAATAAATCAATTACATGATTTGCAAATTGTTATTAATAATATAGAGACCGCAATATCATTGGCAAAATTGAATATTCTTCATAATTCTATTATTAAACCTTCTCAACTAGAATCAATAATTACATGTCTAAATACATTATATGGAACACAAAACATTCCAAAACTTAAAAATTTTATGAATTATTATAATCTCTTTTCTACTCAAGGTCAAATTCACAAGAATTTAATTATTTTTAAGATTCATACTCCAATTGCCAGTAATTCCTATAGATATTTCCAAATTTATCCTATACCTCTAAATAACCTTACAATTATTCCTGACCAACCTTTCCTACTTCTCAGTAGCAAAGAAAATTTGATGACAGCCAAAAGATGTCCTGAAATCGAAAATTATTATTATTGTTTAAAGAAGAGTTTGCAAGAAAATTCTCAACCATGCTTAAGTACATTTATACAAACTGGTAAAAATGAATGTAAAAGTACGAATATACATTTAAAGAAAACCACAATATCAACTATTAATTCCAATCAACTAGTAGTCATTCCTGCTAATTCAGCAACAATAGAAACCAATTGTGATAAAAATGGAATATATAAAATAAGCAAACCATCAGTCATCACTATCGGAAAATGCCAAATAACAATCAACAATCAAATATATGAAAAAGAAGAGACAATACACGAAGAATATATATTCGACTTACCAAGATTTGAATATAAAGAAAATATAACAAATCTACCCATAGTAAAATTGAAAACATTGGATAGCAGCGAAATTAAGAAAATACAGAAAATAGCAGAAAATATAGAAATGCCTCAACTAAAAGAAGTCCCAACATATCACAACTGGACCAACTCAAGTTTAATTATTATAATTGTACTAATAATTCTTATTTTAGCAATCTTTAAGGTGTTCAATAATAAATTCAAAGAATATTGTACCAAAAGGAAAACCCAGAAGACAAAAAAATGGCTCAGAAAAAGCAAGTCCCTTATTTTCAGAGCTTAAGGAGGGAGGAATTATATAAATATAAACAAGATAATTCCATTGGAATCCGCCGACCACAGTCAATCCGATGAGAGGGTATAAAGAGGCCTGCACTTGTTTACAACGATTATTCATTAATTAATAGTTCAGTTAATTGTATTAAGAGCGTGTATTTATATTTCGGCAAATAAGTATTTTGTATTATATTTTGAAAATAAAAGTTTTTAAAAACAAAGTGTCTACAAAAATAAACTTAATTCCCCTCACTAGGGCGGAATATTGCAAAATTAACTGTGTAGTGATAAGAACTCACTGTCTATATCACGGCCCCACCACTAGGGCAAAATAAACTCTGTGTTGATAAGAACTCACTGTCTTTATCACAGCCCCGTCACTAGGGCATAATTGCTGCCTACATTCCTAATTATTAGCGCGAAAGCATTATATAATGTCAATTGTCATGAGACTGAATAGCTTGTAAATGTAAAGTCCTGACAGGACTATGACATGGGACAGGCGGCACGTGGTCTCGGGGCAGAGGTTAGGTTAAGCACTTTAGATTAGGAGGTTAGGATGACACTGTAATCTGTAATACTGAAAGTAATATTAATAAATATGTACAACAGTCCGTGTTAAACATTATTACATGGCGCAGTCTTGTGGTTAATGAAGCCTGCTGCTTCCAAAATAAATGAAAACAAGAAGTTGTTAGAATTAGAACAATATGGAGTTTAGAATACCTCAACCATAATCATTTGAAGGTAACGTGGCTGAAAACTTTCGGCGATTCAAACAGTCATTTGAAATTTACCTCTTGGCCAGTGACAAGGCCGAAAAGGAAGACACAGTAAAAATTGCTCTACTGTTAAATTTTTTGGGAGATGAAGGACTTGATGTGTTTAACACCTTAAAGTTAACAGATGCACAGAGAAAATCGTATGGTACAGTATTGGGTGAATTAGAGAATTACTTCACCCCTAAAAAGAATGTGATCTACGAAAGATTTTTATTCTACAATAGAAAACAAGAGGAAGGAGAGCTATTTGATACTTACCTAACTGACTTGCGTAAATTGGCAAAAAATTGTGAATTGGGAGATGTACTAGACTCACTGATCAGGGATAGACTAGTTTTAGGAACAATCAATAAAGATCTACAAGAAAAAATGTTGCAGAATCATGAGTTAACCTTACAAAAGGCAATAGACATGTGTAATTATGAAATTTCAAAAATACAGTTTAAAGAAGTTCAGTCAAGTCAAGCACTTAATGTTCATTCTGTAAAAGGGGGAAATGGTAATCAAACAGCAAGGGCAAAAGCTTCGAATAACAACTTTAATACTGGAAGAAACAAAAGATGGGAACAGGAGGAAAACTCAAGGAAAAGTGGTCAGTGCAGAAAATGTGTCCGTGCTCATGAGTTCAGAAGGTGTCCAGCATTTGGTAAAATGTGCAATAAGTGTTTGTATTACAATCATTTCGAGAAAATGTGTAACAACAGAATCATAAGAGAAGTTCAGGAGATTCAAGAAGTAGATATGGACCGTAAACAGGAAGAATTTATGGTAACATCAATTGAGGTAAATGAAATAAAAGGAAATAAGGAATGGACTGAAAGGTTAGTAATTGAGCAATATGGAATAGACTTTAAAATAGATACAGGTTCTCAGGTTAACATTATATCAATCTACTTTTTGAATAAAATCAATAAAAATCATGAGATAATTCAGAGCAAAATAAGGTTAGAAGCTTATGGGGGATTTAAAATAAAACCTGTGGGTATTATTACACTAAAATGTTTATTTAAAGGGAACATATTTCAACTAGAATTTGTTATAGTTAAGGATAACCTTATGCCAATTTTAGGTTTAAAATCATGTTTAGATTTGGGTTTGATACAAAGAGTAGATACCATAGATTTAAATATAACAAAAAATGACTTTATTAAACAAAATATTGATGTATTCACTGGATTAGGTAAATGTCCTCAAAAATGTAAACTAAAACTCAAAGAGAATTGTGTTCCTGTGGCTAAGCCCCCACGAAGGGTCCCTTTAGCCATTAAAGAGATATTAAAAAATCAACTGTTAGATTTAGAAAAACGTAGCATTATATCTAAATGTGAGGGTCCTACAGAGTGGTTGAGCAATTTGGTTATAGTTGAAAAAACTGATAAAACCTTAAGAATTTGTTTAGATCTTAAAGAACATGATAGAATCCTTAATAAAGTATTAGAACGTGCTAGAAATATTGGAGTAAAATTTAATCCCAATAAGATACAGTATAGAATGCCGGAAGTAAAATATTTGGGAAATACATTTGATAAAGATGGTATGAGACCTGATGTAGATAAAGTTAAAGCTATTATAAATTTAAAAGAACCCAATAATAAAAAAGAGTTACAAAGAATACTGGACATGATCAATTACCATCGCAATTTTATACCAAATTTATCGGATGTATCAGCCCCACTAAGAGAATTGTTGAAAAAGGATACAGTTTGGATGTGGACTAGAAGTCACACAAACTCATTTAATTTAATAAAAAAGTTAATTTGCTCACCACCAGTTCTTGCAAATTTTGATGAAAATATTCCAATAATAATTCAAACAGATTCAAGTCAAAATGGTGTTGGATGTGTATTATTACAAAATCTTAAACCTGTATCTTTTGCTTCTAGATCTTTAACCAATTGTGAAACCAGATTTAGCCAGATTGAAAAGGAACTAAATGCAATCCTATTTTCTTGTAATAAATTTCATAATTATATTTATGGTAGAGAAGTTAAGGTTTTCACAGATCATAAGCCATTGATTTCGATAATGAAGAAAGGCATAGCAGAAGTAGACTCTCCTAGACTACAACGTATGAAGGTGAAATTATTAAAATATGACGTAACTGTAGAATATAAGCCAGGCAAGGAAATGCTTATAGCTGATTTGTTGTCTCGAAACTTTTTGAAGGAAAAGGTAGAGGATGATGCATTTGTAACGGAAATAGTGCATACATTAAATATAACAGAAGAAAGGAGAGAGGAATTTATAGCTGAAACTAAACAGGATAAGAAGCTTCAAATAATTAGAGATTTTTGTGAAAAAGGGTGGCCGTCATGTGCATCGAGGGTACCTTACATAGTCAAAGATTATTTTAATATTAGGCATGATGTTTACTCATTAAATGATTTGATGTTTTATAAGGACAGAGTCATAGTTCCGGATTCTTTGCGGCATAGGATGTTAAAGCTGCTTCATGAAACACACTTTGGGGTTACAAAAACACAGCAAAGAGCGAGACAGGTATTATTCTGGCCAAATATGAATAAGAACATAGTGGATTTGGTTAGAAATTGTGTTGAGTGTGAGAAATATCAGAGAAATAATGTTAAAGAGCCATTAGTACTAAGATAAATTCCAGAACTGCCATTTCAAATGCTAGCAGCTGATATTTGTGAATTTGGAGGAACATCTTATTTAATTGTAATGGATTATCTCACAAAGTGGATTGAAATTGTTCCGTTGCAGTCCAAAACATCCCAGTCAATAATAAATTCGTTTAAGACGATGTTTGCCACTCATGGGATTCCTTTGGAAGTTGTATCTGATAATATGCCTTTTGGCTCTAAGGAATGTCGAGAATTTTCTAAGGAATGGAACTTTAAATTTGTGACATCTAGTCCTAGATATCCTAGAGCAAATGGTCAGGCAGAACGAGCCGTCCAGATAGCTAAAAATATTTTCAGGAAGTGTGAAGATCTTCAGTTAGCTTTATTAGAATATAGAAATACACCACTATTAGGATCAGACAAGTCCCCAGCACAACTCTTGAATAGTCGTAGACTTAGAGGCAAACTTCCAGTTTTACAAGAGAAATATTTACCAGAACAGGTAGACCTAAAAAATGAAAAGAATAAATTGGATAATAAAAGAAAATTGTACAAGCACTACTATGATAGAAATACAGCTACAAAAGAAGCATTAAGTGTAGGGGATAATGTGGTTATAAGAGAAGATGGGCAATGGAAACCTGCTGTGGTTAGACGAGGTTTACAAGAGCCAAGATCATATGTTGTTGAGAAAGAAAATGGAGCACTTGTAAGAAGAAATAGCTATCACTTGAGACCATCTAATAATATGCCTAAACATCATATTAACCTAGCAGATGATTTTGATCATAATGAGAATGGCAGACCTTCAACATCAATGGCCCGTGAGAGTGAAATATCGAATCAGTTTCCTACCAGAAGTAAAAGATTAATTAAACCCCCATCTAGATATAATGATTTTGAAATGTACTAGTTTTGCAATCAGTATTGTTATTAGTTTTTATTTTAGAATGTTTTTATTCTTAGTTCATTGTTGTAATGTCTGTATATTATAGGAAGGGAAAGATGTCATGAGACTGAATAGCTTGTAAATGTAAAGTCCTGACAGGACTATGACATGGGACAGGCGGCACGTGGTCTCGGGGCAGAGGTTAGGTTAAGCACTTTAGATTAGGAGGTTAGGATGACACTGTAATCTGTAATACTGAAAGTAATATTAATAAATATGTACAACAGTCCGTGTTAAACATTATTACATCAATAACTAAAAACCCGTTATAAAGTCCAACTTACCGTCGACATTATCCACCAGAATCGGGTCCCCTTTTTGTTTGTGTTTTGCTAAACGTTAAAAATTCTGTTGTGCCAACTCCCCTCTGCCCCTTGACGAGGAACTAACAGAGGACGAAGAAGATGATAGCACACGGCGACGGCGACGAAAGACCTTCATTCGTCTCACTCTCGCACGATTACCTTGACGTTCGCTGCTGCCTGCTGGCTGCGTCAGATGAACTTATACGGCGAGAGAATGATCGATGCCGTCGTGTTTGCGATCTACGGCTCGATCGACTGCGATGGGCTGATGACGGAGAACGTCTTTCGTTTTCAATTCGTTTTAATCTTAAATCAAATGATTTTACCGACCTTAGAATCTCCGACAATACATCCTGGTCGGTGGAAGAGTGTCTTCGTAACGAGGAAGACATCCTGGGGAAAAATAACACACGATAAGCACACAAAACCCGAAATGCCGATAAACGGGTGTAGCGGTGACGTGAACTCTCGGACACTAAATAGACTAATGGATGGTTATTGGTTAGACGAAGGAGGTGAGTATGGGCGCGGGAGAGTGGGGAATTGAATTGCTTTAAATTTAGTGGTGGAAATCCGGGCTTCGCATAGATACTACATGTAGGGATGTGCTAGTCTGCGATTTCTTTGGAGCAGTGACAGAATGCGATTGCTCCGGCTACATCACTGTGACAAATCGCAGTGATTTTTCGGAGCAGTTGACCTTGGTCCTATAAACGCTGCTTTCTGATTCTATTACCGAGTAGCATGTAATACTGCGAAATTGCGATTGCGCTATATCGAGTAGATGTTGGGAGATTGCTACTTTTAAAGTATTTTAAATTTATTTGTAGTATTAGAAATATTATAGCGATATCAATGATACTGTTAGGCTGTAATAATTTTATGTCTTTAAAATACATGGTACTCGGTTATAACTTATTCTGTCTTAGTTTATATGTGACCACCTCGCAACTCTAAGTTCTTGTAATCCCCGAACTGTAAAACAGTATGTCCATTCAGTCATATAGTATAGCGATTACGCAACATATAACGAAAATTGTTAAAGCTGTTTTACGATTTATAATTTGTTGAAAAATTTTAAATTGGTGTATAGTTTCAGTGATAGCGATGGATAGGAAAAAGACGGCGCATATTTGGAAGTTTTTCACACCCCAAGACCAAGCTAACCCCATGTGTAATATATGTAAGCAAGTACTTAGTTATAAAACATCAACCACCAATTTAAAAAGACATTTTGAAAGAAAGCATCCTTTAGTAAAATTATCACCAGATCTAACTTTAAGAACCAGTGTTTTATTGAGACCGGTACAAATAGCTACTACCACCCAAGTTAATCCTATTCAACCAGGAACTCTGAACCATCCACATCTTTATGTACGAGTATATCTTCTTCGGCAGGTCATAGTCAGGAGTCAAATGTCAGAAGCAAAATTCAGACTTCAATTCCGTATACCACTAAATTAATAAATATTCATTCGAAGAAAAAGTTTGACAGTGCCCTAATGAGATTGTTTACAATAGATTTGCAACCATTTAGTTTAGTTGAAGATACGGGCTTTAGACATTTTGTAAATACTTTAAATCCAGCATACCAACTGCCAAGTAGAAAATACGTTACAAACACTTTATTACCAGCATTATATGAAGAAAAACTCCACAATATACGGGAAATGGTAAAAACTGTAAGCTCCGTAACTATTACTACTGATTGTTGGACATCGATAAATACTGAGAGTTTTATGGCTACCACTATTCATTTTGTGACCAAAGAGTTTGAGCCAAAATCTATTTTACTTGAATGTAGCTCATTTCACGAAGCTCACACTAGCGTTAATTTGGCTTCTGAATTGAATCGGATTACAACTGAGTGGGGTTTAGAAAATAAAATTTTGATAGCGATTTCTGATAACGCTGCCAATATCAAAAAAGCTATTAGAGAAGAATTGAAATGGCCACATTTTGGATGCTACGCCCATACCATTAATCTTATTGTGAAGGATGGCCTTGAGGAAGCAGAGCCTACTATCAACAAAGTTCGGTTACTAGTAGCACATTTCAAACGCAGTACATTGGCTATGCTGAAACTGAACGAAATACAGAACCAATCGGGTAAGGAGCCTCTGAAATTGTTACAAGATGTACCAACACGGTGGAATTCCACTTTTTACATGTTGGAAAGAATCTTACAGATGGAGGAAATTGTTCGCTTAACAGCCGCACTTCTAAACAGTACTAATTTACCCATTATATCTGTTGAGGAGTGGCAGTTGCTAAGCGATATTAAAAAAGTCTTACAACCAATGGAAGAAGTGACTAAAATTATTTCTGGTCAAAAATATGTTACATTATCATCTGTACTAATTTTAACGAATAGAATTGAAAACACATATAATGACATGAAAAAAGAAAAATTGTCACCCTTAATACTAAACATGATCACTAAGTTTTTAATTGGTATTTCAGAGCGATTACCTTTCCTAGAAAATTCAAAGAGTTTGATTGTGTCTACGTTTTTAGACCCGCGATTTAAAAACTATGGGTTTTGTAGTGAAAGTAATGCAGAAAGGGCCAAAAAGCTCGTAATTAATTTAGTTGCCCACAAAATCAACGAACTCTCTACTGCTCCTGAATTAATCAATTCAGATGACAATAGAAATGAGAAAACACTTTCGACGATGCCATCAGTATGGGGATTTTTGGATAAAAAACTTGTTTCCACAAAGAAAAGCTGCTCAGCTCCGGCCACGTCAAGAGCAATAATTGAGGTTCAGAGGTATTTAGAAGAAGATTTGATTGACAGACATGAGGACCCATTGAAGTGGTGGCAAAGGTGTACTTACAATTTTCCAAATTTGTCCAAAGTCGTTATAGACAAATTCGGAACAGTTGCAACCTCAGTTCCCTGTGAACGTGTCTTTTCCAAATCTGGACAGCTTTTATCAGAAAGACGATCAAGACTTAGTTCTACAAATGTTAAGAATATAATGTTCCTAAATGTAAATAGTGAGTGTTAATTCAACATCGACAATTTTTATTAATGTAATAAAACATTTTCATAATTTCTCTTTGCTGTAATTAATGCTTCTTATATTTTTTAGGTTGTCATGAAATTTTCTTGTTTTTAAATAAAATCTTAATATTTTTCTAATAATATTGTATATTATAATTATTATAAATAATTTTCTTAATAATGTGCACGCAATGACATTATTTATTATTTATAACTTTCATTTTATAAAAGATTGAAATCTACATTCAACCAAAACATCTACATATTGTAAGCGTATTTACGGAAAGAGCACTGTCACTGTCATCACTGCAAGCAAAGGAGCGCATCGCTTTGTCAGTAATCACAGTCGCAATCGCCAATCGCAATTATTGAATGTTCGATCTTTCACAGCTTGGCGCTGTTCCTTCGTCACCGTTCTGATCGGACCTTTGAAACGTAACTGCGACAAAATGTAGCAGTGATTTTTTTTAAACCGGAGCAACCTGTGATTGCGACTGAAGGTGAACAGTGACAAAGTAGCAGTTAGCGAAATCGCAACACATCTCTAACTACATGACATTTATTTACGAGACGAGACCGACTATAATTGAAATGTTATTTTCAGTATGCACACAGGGCTGAAATCTGTGGGAACCTATGTAGGATAGTATAATTCGAAATAATCAACAATAAAAGGTAGGTGTATGTACACTGTAGAAAAAGTTATGGCCCAAAAACCACAATGTTTACAGTGGAAATTTCCTAAGTCGCTGAGACCTGTAAAAATTGGCGGGAAACAATAAGTTATTTACCAAATATCTCCGATATTCCTAAACGGGAAAATAACATATATTTATTCCTGAAAGAGAGAAAAGTAAGAAATAGACCTAACTACAGGATAACACACCCCGCAAGAATACCAATGCTAAAAGATTGAAATATTCTGCAAAGTTATAACAGTGTAATTACCTATATAAAACTCTCATATAAAAATCAGAAATAATTTACCTATTTCTTGCAGTGTACCTGAAAAGGAACTTATATTGCGATTTACCAAGTTTATCGTCGGCTCTGGACTGCAGAGTCCGCGATAATGACAATAGGATAAAATTGGGAATTAAAAAAAACACAAGTATTTGTCTTTATTGTATCACTTGTTTAAAGGATACAAGCACGTTCGATTCTAAGGCCTTTAAGTAAGGAACTTAGAAGAAATCACTTGTAAGAGAGAATTTCTTACACGACTTGTAAATGCTATAATAATCAGATCCTATGCAGGGCATAAGAACACAGATTATATAACCAAGTATTACGACGCTCTTAAGAATTATTAGCAAATTCGAGACTGTCGAATTGCAGAGATAATTCCCCAGAATGGTCGTATGGTTCTCGCTCGAGAAACCGACAGAGGTTCCACTGGAACTCTGCCAAAGGTTATGGGTGGTTCAAGAAGAACAATCAGAAGTTGGTTTGAGGCTCTAGGAACTAAATCGACCAGAGGATCTCTACTTGCCTAAGAGGCTGGAGTGGCGGACTTGTCCTGACCCATTCTGGTAAATGGGATTTCATGCATTTCCTTTATAGGGAAATAATGAGGTCAACTTCCAACGGTCATTAACTGATCTGATCGTTGGTTATTGGCCAGTACGAAAGACCAAATACTCAATTCGAGTATTATCATTGGACACAAGTCTGTTGTATTCGACCAATGATAATACAGAAATTGAGCAGCAGATCTCAGAATTAGGATTGGTCGCAATTATTTTTGCTTTCCACCAATCACAAAATTCCGGGATCGGCGTCACGACGATCGCCGAATGCAGATTTCAGAGCTTGTGATTGGCTAAAAAGCAACAAGATTGCGACCAATCACAATTTTGGAATCTGCTGCTCGACTTCTGAATTATTTTTGGTAAAAATGCAACAGACTTGTAACCAATAATAATATCAGGAATCGAGCATCGGCTATCGTGCTGGTTCATTGGTCCGCGGCCACAAATGACCGTTGAACGGTGACCTAGATATTTTCCTATAAAGAAAACGCACGATGGCTGATACGGCAGACTGGGTCAGGATATGTCCGCCAGTCCAGCCTCCTCAGCCATGTAGAGATACTCAGATAGATTCAGTTCTCTGAGACTCGAACCAACTTCTTGTTATTTCACCTTTAAACCTTTGGCGGAGTTCCAGCGTAGACTCTGTCGATTTGCGAGCGCAAATCCCGGCGGCCATTTTTGGACGATTTATTTATGCAATTTCGACTTAGTCGAAATTTGCTGATATTTTGTTCAGAAGCGTCGCCGTGTAGCCGAGTGAATCTTAGTTCTTTTCAAAGCTGAGATTAACACGGATTTGCAAGTCGTGTAAGAAATTGTTTTCTTCCAGGTATCCTAAGTTCCTTACTTTACAGGACTTAGCCACCGGACGACGTGAGAAATAAAGTAATAACATTGTGTTTTATTTTATTTCCTATTTGCAATCTCTTTCAGGTACACTGATATAACCTGTTGGAGTAGTTTTACAGGTACACTGTTAAAACCTGGTAAGTTAGTTTGCAGGTACACTGTTGAAAACTGGGTAAGACATTTTAGGTCTGAAATATATGTTGACACTTTGTATGATTGTATTACTTGTTCTCTTTCAGGAATAAACATACTTTATTTCCCGTAGGAATATCTTCAATATTCGGAAATAACTTGTATTTTATTTCTTGTATCTATTTCTTATTTACAGGTTCAGCGACTTGTTGATTTTGCCGAATGGCACTATACTAGACAGATCCCAGCTGGTTTCAGGACCCTATCACTGTTCCTTCCTACCTATCAATTTTGACAGCTGGGTTTCTCTATGTTTAGTAATATCGAATTTACATATAAATTTGTGTATTTTTGTTTTACCTAATACGTCTCTTTATTACAGATTCTTAGGTTAAATTAATTGTATAATTATCCTCCAGACATAAGGTCTGGAGCTAATTACAGTTCCTTTTCAGATTCTTAGATTTAACACCTTAATTGTTACTCTATTTATTTGATTCTTGCAATAAACGAAGCATTTTATTGTTCTTATTAAGGCAGGTTTAATTCCACAGCTAAAGGTGTCCATAGCAATCCACAATGGCCACCGACCGGGATCCCTATTCCCTTAGGTCCTTAGAAACGGATAGAGCGTGTACGGAGCCTGGTCTCACGCCCACAAGGCAAGAGGCTCAATCCCGTTACCGACACGACTGTCGTCTCCTGGCGATTATTAGTAAACGTAGGAAATTGAAATGCAACTTGGTGCTATAACCATGTTTACTAATATCTCTAACTATTGCGCAATATTGCGTCGTTAGCCGGTACGCTCTGTTTTGGGCATTGTCTTGAAAAAGACAATGCTGGTAGGTTGTAGGAATGTAGAATGTACTTTAGAAATAAAAGACACAATTTCTAAGTAGAAAAAAACTCAGCGTCAGAGTATTTAGAACTTTTCAGAGTCCTTCAAAGTGAAGAGCTCTGGGGTTACCCTCTAAGGGTAAAACCGTACTGACCGTAAATCCGAAAATGTCCCATATTTAAAGTAAAATTAACTTTTATATGAAACCTTTTCGATTTTTAACCAATTAAAATTTGAATAAAACTCCAGAAGTAAGGGCGATGAACATCGAGGTGCGTGATTGGTGGCACCTGATGACATCCCCCCTGCTTTGGAGACTCTGAGGCTGATAAAAAAAAGCTGATTTTTATTAACAACCTTAAGAAAAAACAATTTTTTACAAGTCATAACTATAGACAAAAAAGAAGAAAAAATGCATGAAATATATACAAAAAATGGATATGTCCATATTGTCAGATGTACTTACAGTTCTCTAACACTTTCACTCGCGTAACACTCGCGAAACGCGCACTTGCACTGCACAAAACACTCACAGGCGGTGGTCGGTGTTGTGGACAGCATCTGCAGGTGCAGGTCCATCCTCGGCGATGTGGTCGGTCGTCGGCCGCTACGTCCCGTTCTAGCCCTGTCGGTACCATCTGCATGTCGCCGGTGGGTCGTAGGCGAGTTTACCTGAGCCTCCGTGGTGACTCTGGACCACATAATGGTAAGGCAGGCAGGGACTGGCTACTCCGGGGACATCCATCGTGCATCAGGTACGGCATCGAAGTCGGGTGGCTCGAAAAATCTAACACACCTATACTGAATTACTCCTGGTTTGGTTTTTTCATATTTTAGACACTTGATTTTTAGCCAATTTACTGCGCTTCCTTCTGTATTTTTGTTCCTGTTTTTTATTAACTTTGTTGATAAATCTGTAAGGTCTCTGAAATCTGAAAAATTCATCTGTCGAACATTATAGCCGGTACTTTTTTTGATTCGGACACGTCTTGATCTTGCGATTCTAAAAATATTAAACCAATCCTTAATGGTATAAACTGGAACGTATTTCTTTGCTTTCTCTATAGCACTGTGCATGCTGTCCACCTCCATAAAGGTGTGGCCACTTTCGAGGAACTTGTGCTCTATGATTTCTAAGTTTGAAGTTTGGACCAAATATAAAAATAGTGCTGCAACATTTTGGTTGCGGTTTTGTCCGCCACAGGTATCAGAATACAAACAAAGCTGCTTTATTTCAGGTTTGATTTGTTTAATATAGTTAAGTAAGCAACTAACTATTTCTGAACTGCCTCTTTTTCCTTGTAACTCTGTCCATCCATAGCAAAAGGCATCATTTGGTTCACGTAGCTCATAAATGGTAAAATTATACATGCATACTTTAATACTGTAATACATAGAACTGATGTCACTCGAAGGTATTTGTAACACTGAATGCAAATCAAAGGTACAACAAATTCTTTATGCTGCTGACATTTCTCCTTATCATCTGCTTTCGCATTCATACACTCTTCCTTCCGCATAATGTGTTATGTTATGTACGTAGTCATTTTCTAACAGCTGCTTCTCCGGGCCCACTTTTAAGGAATTATATTTAGTGCAAAGCTGGCATTGATCTTTTTTTGGCTTATAGAAGGACAAGTTGTAATTGGTACAAAAAATCCTCCTGTAAGTAATTTCGCTTACATGTTTTACATTTTCATTTAAACATTCTTGTTTATATAGATTGTACATTTTCGTAATACTAAATTGAGGATCGAGGTATAAACGTTTAGTTTCTTTTCTGGAATAATGAGATTCCATGGTAGGAAACTTTTCTATATGATTTTTCACTCTTTCTATACTTTCTTGGACTGTCTTGTTATGTGGAGTCTTCTTACCTCTATAGTCTTGTCCAACAAACATTTTTCCCTCTCCCTTATTTTTATAAGCAGTATCAATCATATCGGCCGAAATGCATAAAGTTTTAAGAAAAAAGCTTTTACATACCCGGATTTTTTGCACATCATTATTTAAATAGTAAATTTTTGTATCGGTTCTTTCTTTTCTTGAACTCTCTGTTCGAACTCTTCTCCTTAACGGTGGTATACTTTCTGTTGTTCCTAAAAGAAACTCTTTTTGCTTTAAATATTCACTATGCCAAAAGTTGTGACAAAGTGATTTTCTAAGTTATTCTGAAAAATGTACATTGCATTGAAACCGGCATTTTTTGCAGTTTGATACCTTTGGTGCCTTGGATTCAATTTTCTGTTTTTTCTTTAAATTTCTTTTTCATTTTGAAGGTTCAGCTTTCTTCCATCGACCTCTTTTTTGTGTAATTTTTGTATCTGCTAATTGTTGATTTATTACATTTTCTTCCTTACCTGCCTCAGTACTTGAGACATTTTCTTTATCAGTGCTTTCACTGTCTGATGAAGGTTCGTAATGTGGATCTTGAATTGAACAATCAGAGTCAAAATCTTGTACTTTAGAATTATCTGAAACAACAGAATTGTAAATCCTACGAGTTTCAAAAGTATACTACTAGAACATTATCTAAGCTTTTACTTAGCTTGTAGCTAAATGAATCGCTTACTAAATTGGTAGGTATTCATTGATAATAATAATTAGTATACTAACTTGGACAACTTGGACCAGCAATAATGTATGAATCATCTTTTGTTGTTGAAGTAGAACCAAAACAATTAGAATTACAAATTTAACATTCTATGAGTTCTTTAAGTATACTAATAAAACATTATCTAAGCTTTTACTGAGCTTCTAGCTAAAGTAATTGCCTACTAAATTGGTAGGTATTGATTGATAATAATAATTAGTTGCAAATATCAGCAAGAAAATATTATGTACTCTGTTTAATAGATCTTTTAAAATAAACATACATAATTTTAATCAAACATAACCTTACTTTTAGAAAAATTAAAAATACTATAAGAATCCACTATTAAATACATACCCACATTATGGTTCTCCTCTTCTAATGTCATTAACACTAATTTTTCACATCTACTTTTGCCACTTGTCATCATTTTATTGAAAACAAAGTATAAAACTTAGGAAAGTAACACTGTGAGGTTTATTCGTTACAATGAATATTGAACACAAAATAGTCTGCCAAAACAAGTTAGGTGTCCCTATGTGATTTGTGCTGCATAAGCTATTCCCCGAAAAACATTGTGATAAACAGCAGAAATCGTTTAAAATTCCTTAACGGTTTTTAGCTGTATTACATTGCATCATTTTGGTAAATATATTTCTGCAACATCGGCTATGTGCTCTTAACGGATTTTTGTAGTAGCTTTTGCATTCTAGGTCACTATTATTTTACAATGTAAACCTTTTAAATAAACATAAAGGATTTTTGTAGAAGATTTTTTTCTTATTATAAAAAATAATAAAAATAAGATCCATTTAAAGTAACTTAAAGTATATTGCTTATATAAGATTGTGTTATAAGGTAGTTAGTATATTTTGGTCACATTTAGTATACGTTTAGATAAGTGCTTTTACTAAACGGGTTTTACCAGTAGATAGTTTCTCTCCTTCTAATGCTCTCTATGAACAAACCCGGAAAATGACCAAACATGGACTTAACGGATTTTTGCAGTAAGCCCACGAAGTGATACAATAAAGACAAATACTCGTGTTTTATTTCCTATTTTTTTCCCTATTGTCATTATCGCGGCTCTGCAGCCCAGGGCCGGCGATAAACTTGGTAAATCGCAATATAAGTTCCTTTTCAGGTACACTGCAAGAAATAGGTGATGTATTTCTGATTTTTATATGAGAGTTTTACATAGGTAGGGTAAAATGTATAGTTATTGACACTAGCACAGTTATTGACACCTGTTTATTAAATTTCAAAATATTAAGATAACTCTTATTTAGTTCACTAATCTAAAAATAAAATATTGTACGCCAATGATCTAGTTATAAACGTAGTAATTTTCATAGGTCTGAGTTGGTAGTGTGAAACAGTAATGGCGATTACAGCAAGCCATGTGCAACGGTCGGTTAGCAAAGTGCAAATACTATCGGATTGTTAGGTAATCGGCCTATAAGTTAGTTTGATTTCGGTACTTGCCCTACGAATATTAACTCTGGTAAGTTTTTAACATAAAAGTATATCCTAAATTGTAAGAATTAGGTGTAATCTATTCGAAAATTTCATTTCCTTGATTAATTTTCGGGGTGTCAACTACTACATGTCGAAAATAAGTCAAAAACAGGTATTGACACGGGGTGGCAATAACTATATATCCATAGCGTCGAATAATTAGCACGGTTCTGATATTGCCAGCTTTATTTTCTTAAAGATAATATTTTAGGGATATAAAGTTTATTATGCTAGTGTTAGTAAATAGTCATTGACACCATGATTTCATAGTTTTAAATTAAGTGAAAATGAGATAAAATTAGATGATGTAGGTGTCAATAACTATTTCGTTTGGGTGTTAATAACTGATACTAACCCATTGCCGTAGGTGAGAGCTTCAACATGCCTAAAGTAGAAAAAGAAAAATTATACAAAAAACTGTACACCGAAGAAGATGTTCAAAAAGCACTGTCAGCTATTAAACAGGGCATGTCCAAAAAAATGGCTTCGAAAATATATAATGTTCCTAGGCCGACCTTGATATTTCGCTTAAGCGATAAATTCGTAAAAACATCTCATGGACCAAATCCTGTCTTGACCTTAAATGAAGAAAAGATACTTGTCTCCTGGATCCAGGTATGTCAACGTAAAGGATTTCCTCGTCGAGAAGATGACGTCGTTGCA
>OU898284.1:50520314-50568729 GCA_918026665.1 Diabrotica balteata
AACTGAAGTATCTTTGTACTTCGTGAGTTCAGCTCCAATGATTTTTGATTAAACATAATTTAAATTCTTAATGAGCTATCTTAAATCGCGAATAAGTTTATGTCCTCAATATATATATATATATATATATATATATATATATATATATATATATATATATATATATATATATATATATATACTTCATCTAATTTAGATGAAGTATATAGTTGATAACCTCGTAGACACTTCGTCTCAGGACCATTTTACTCATGTAGAGTCATACGCCGCCATGTTACCTATCCAACGGTAACTTAACCATCACAAATTATAAATACTAATAATGTAAAACAACTTCAAATTTTAAACATTTAAAGAGTTTTTACCCATATATTTTGGTGGCTACTAGCATGGACAACCGTTTGCACTGATGATGGATTGTTTAATCCGGAAACATTTTGCAATGTGTTTGTGATAGCCCGTTTGGGGCATTTTTATATACCTTTTATAAAGGATTTTAAACAAATTTTTTTTTCAGGATGAATCCTTATTAAATAGGACAATACTACCACCAAATTTAAGGAAGCCTGCATATTTTAGACAACAAAACTGTTATTTGTATATATGGACATTGAAGGATGTAACTACATTGATAATAGAAAAAGATTTGACCTGGGCCAGAAACATTACTTTTTAGAAAATTTTTATTTGGTTCAATATTTGGCAAAATTGTTACACCAATGACTAGTGACTAACAAGATAAAGGAATTCAAAAATATTTTATTACTTCATATTATTTCATCATATTTTTAACTGTATATTATATCACATTTTGTTTACGTAAATAGCATTAAGTAAAGTCTTAAGTCTAATTGTCATAAGACATTTGTGTATTTTTGTTTTATTACATGTCATGTTCTATTTATTATTAAGATAAATTTGGATAGCAAAACTTGATTATTTTTTCTATATTATTAAATGTAAATCTTAAGTTAACCAGTAATTTAATTATCTCCATTTCATCACAACTTCGTAGATACTCTATAATGTAAATGTAAATCTTGATCAACAGAATCAACTGGCTGGTCTAATGTATTTAATAATTTTTTATTTAACAATAAATATAGCTGTGAGGACATTATTGCTGTAATCTTATTTTTTTTTTAATTATTTTGATTTTTATTGATAAATTGTAAAAAAATATTTCCAACCGCTACTGGGACAAACACACAGGAATTCTAAGCCTCATCCATTGTGACGTCAGAGCTTAGGTAGTCCATGTGCAGATTATGACGGTTTTATATAATTTGTAAATAATGTAAAAAAGTGTGGTGCCTAAAAGTTACACACTAGTTTATGCTTCTGTTTTCAGATTTTAGTCTTTCTTATATGTTTCCCATCCATCTTATGGGTTGTTTTCGAGAAGGTTTGTATAATCATCAGTTTAAATCTAAAAAAAATGAATCTTAATTTTAATGCTCAAAGAGCCATAAGGTGTTTTAGTTACTAATCACTGTCCATCTCACAGATGCTACTGGAGTTACTGTCGCCATTTATATTAATTATAATAGGTAGAAATTCCTGACTATCTATTATATGTTCTCTTTCATACCACTGTTTAATTATATCTTCTGTATGTCTAATAGAATTTTGCCATTTCTGAGGTGTAATAGTTTGTAGAGCTTCTTTCCACATGTTTAAAGCATCACATTCTTTATAGCCATCTCTACCAACATGTTTATTGTAATAAGTTTTGGCAGTTCCCCATATTAATTCTATTGCATTGAAAATGCAGTGGTATGGTGGCAAACGTAATATTTTATGGCCATATTGTTCTGCTAAATCATCCACAATGTATTTTGGAGGTGGTTTGTTTCTAAAAATAAATATGATAACCTGAACTAAACTCTTATTAGGGGTACTTACTGCGCAACAATCTGCAAAAGCTCGATTCTCAACATTGTCTCATTAAAAGGTAGTTTTTTGTTAGTTAACCAAACTTTTATGTCACTCTTTGTTGAAGATGTGTTTGGTGCTTTTTCCAACAACATGTTGTGGTATGGAGCATTATCCATTATAATGAGGGATGGTTCAGTCAAACTTTTTAATAATTGATTTTCAAACCACAATAAAAAATTTTCTTGATTCATTTCCCCATGGTAGTCCATTAAAGCCGATTTAGAGGAAAATATAGCCTCTGCACCCTCAATGAAGCCATTTTCATTACCAGCATGAAGAATAATGTAACTACAAAAAGAATTGTTTTAACACCTTTACTTTTTCAATATGATTAAATATTATTACCGTTTTACATCAGTTTTAATAGATCGTACGCTTCTTTTATTGTCATCTTGCCAAGAGCGACATATAGATCCATTCTGAAAAATCCAAGTTTCATCTATAAAAACAAACTTATATAGACCTTCATGTTTATAATTTTGATACAGTCTCACAAATTCAGCTGTCTTCGCAGCAATATGAGACTGTTCCATCAGTCCTCGTCTTGGATCATCTTTGAGCCATTTAAAACCAATGTCATTCAGTACAGTACTGAGTGACGCACGACATCCACTAAACAGTTTTTTCTCCTTTAGTTGAATCAATAGAGAGTCCAAAGTCACATGTTCTTCTGAAAAGAATTAAATTTGATGGGTTTAGGTACAAGATTTAAAGCCAATGCCTTTAAGGGCATCCAAACTCCCATTTAACAACAATGTTAACATTATATCACATATCTCCCATATGTATTGTTTAGTTCTGCGTAGATTTTTGTAAAGAGTAAGAAACATTTACTTAAAAATACAAAAAAAAAACTCAAAAAAGTTTAAATTTTATTTTACTTGTTTTTGTAGATGTTTCAATAAAATTTTACCAGGAATTTGATATTATCTATCTACGACCACTGTAAAATTTGGATCTTTTATCATCTAAGGATACAGAGATATTTGAAAAAACAAATAATTTTATAACCATGGATATTTTCTACTATAATGTGTGATATATAGTTGGAAAGAGAAGATTTCAGAAAATAATTTTCAACCATAATTCAAAAAAAAAAACAAGACATTGAATTTTCGGACTGACTGCCCTTAAACCATTCATTGTGTGCCGAAAGTTCCTGAAATCTTCTACGTTTATTTTAATACGTTTCATATGCGCAAAGAAAAGAAAAAATTTCATTCAAAAGAAATTTCTTGTGTGTTGTTATTTACTTTCGGCCTACGGTGATAATGTAGTTTTTCGTTCTGGGTTTAATTTTTCAAAAATAGTTTTCTCAGGATTCGAAAAAAAATGAATGCATTTAAAAAATGTTCATCAGAAATTTTGCGCCTGCGTTCCTAACTTAATACACTTTATGATATCTAATGAAAAGTATACTTACTTCGTTCATACATACTGTAAATTGTATTACGAATTTCGATTGTATTTATTAAATTAGTATTTGTAACTATCTTAGACCTGGTACGTTTTTTGGGCGGTGATATACGTGTATTAGTTTTTACGGCCTGAGAAATAGAACTCACAGTTGAAACATGTAAATTTAAAGCTGCAGCTACACGCTAAAACAAGAATGTATATTTTAAGCATCTACAATAATATACAAAACATACATTTACATACTTCTCTAACAGCAGAAGTGTCAACACCGCAACTGTCAAATAAGTGTTACCAATTTATGCCAAAATTTTACCTTCGTTCTATTACAGTTACAGTGTGTTCCGAACAAATGTTCTTGATAAAAACGCTTTATAATGGATTTATACAAATTAAATAAAACATATTATTGTGTATTTCTTTAAGTTAAGAATAATAGAAATTTTTAAATATTATTTCTACACGTATATAATAAAATATGTCTAATGGCTGTAATGCCAGTGTACTCGGTAAAGTGATTCTAAAAAAGAAAACACCTATCGCATAAATATCTCGTGTTGGTATCATATGACGTCACAGGCTATGACGCCGATGACGTGCATCGTTATATAAATTAGATGAATTGTACGTAAATTTATGCAGAACTAGTCTATGTCCGGCTAAGGGACGGAAATACGATCGGTTTGCTGCGGCACTCTTACATAGACTGATTCTGCATGAAAACTGACAACGGTACGGAACATAGGCTAGTTCAAGTTTTGATCGATATGAGCGTTAGTTGTAAAGATGGACATACAATACTTCTGCATCCAATGTAATGATGCTTTTACTTTCGAATGGACCTACAATATCAAATTAGGCAAAAATGGACATAGGCTACTTCTGCATCCAAGCGACGATATATAAAAATAATTAATGAAATTAATGACTAAACGGGAACTGAAAACACGGTTTCCGTTTGAAGTAAATGTGAAATTGCTTGCGCAAACATTTAGTTTGTAATATGTTGTGATTAGAAAAAAGAAAACAAATGTCTACCATTATGAATTACAATTTAAAACAATATTACAGGTATCAAAATTTTACAGAGTTAGTTTAAAAAATTTGGAAGTTACAATGAAAAACGCACAATGCATATTTGCCCTTTACTCAAAGAGATGCTTGTCCTAAACTTATTAAAAAATTAAAAACCTTAACTTGTAAAAAGGTATATTAAAAAATCCCTATAAAAAGGGTTACATCACAACAGAACATTTTCTGAATAATATTCCATAATCAGTGTTATCACCTAAAATAAGTATAACTTAAAGCAAACGTGAGGTTAAATTTTGACTAGGGTAAAAGTTAAAAGTTAGTTATACTTACAGGTCACATTACATGTTTTGAGCCACCAAGATATATGGGTAAAAACCCTTAAGTTATTTTAACGTCGGATCGTTTACATTATCTTACTTATTATCAAACTTGATACTACTTAGGTACTACTTAGATACTAACCTATTTCTTTGACATCTTGCAATTCGTAAATTTTGACATTTTCTTTTCTAGTTTTCTTTTGCAGTTTTCGAAGCTAATTTTTAAATTAAGATGTCTTAATCCAATATAGATACGTGTTCTGCTTAAACAATAAACTACTTCATAGGTATAACTTTACTTTCTTCTAATCTCGCCATTTTCCTAGCAGTTAAAGTTTTAAACAAATTGATATCATTTGATAATGAAGACCCATTCAATGAATGAAATTCTTGATCCATTATTTGGGCAGCACAAAGTAGGTCATTATTAGGATTTAGTAAACCACCTCTTGAAATACATTGTATCCAATCCGGCAATCCGCTTTACATCCTAAATTATACTTATGGTGGAATTTATGGGCAACGTATCCTGCTATATATTTTAAAGATTTTTGGTTAATTTTTTCTCCACATACAAAATGCCGGAGTACCTCTAAATTTTCGTTTGAAAAATCGCTTACCGATAATTCAATATACTGTGGTTCAATAAATGTGTATGGCATTAACATTTCCTCTTCATCTTTTTCTTCTACATTAGTAGAATGTTGCCCTAGGCTTCCCAGCATATTTTGTGTTAAACAATCATTATTCTTAATTTCATTATCCTGATGTTCTTCTAGAGGTTTTATCAAACAGTCTTCTCCGTCTAGTTCGGTGTTTAAATTTTCTGTAAATACAGCAGCTGAGTTTTTGCCTAGTATGTACCACCTCAGTCGATACATAAAATCTATGGGATGCGGATGGTCATTACTGGCCCCTATTCCTCTAATGTAAGAGAAAAAGTTCTCAATTACATCCTGGTTCATCCGTGATGTTAAAATATAATCTAGTTTATAATTGACATGAAGATAATCATATAATAGCTCCAAAGATCTATTTGTTAGCAATATACCTTTTTGGAATGGAATAAAAGATGTGTGCTTCCCTACGGTCATCGTATAAATTATATTTGATGCGTCTGTCAATAATTGTTTCTGGCTTACCAGATCTGTTCCAAAAGCATTTTTTGTTGGGCAAATTCCAGTTAATTTTGATCGAGAGTTAAGTAGGTCGAACCAATTATTTATCAATAATATAAAATCTGAAACCTTTTTTCAATGCGCATTCACCGGCATCAAACTATTTTCACCATAATATTCAACTGCTTTAGATATAGATCGTGATAGCAATTGGACTGCAGGTCTAACCTTTTGTCGCTGGGAACCTTTCGATTCAAAATGGTGTTTTGTAATTTTATACGCTATTAACAGTTCCGTTGTAGATATATCAAGCAATTTCACCAAACAAGTTTTGTCAATCAATGTACCGTCTAACCAAAACCCACTGTCCAACAAATGATTCCTTAAAAGTTTCATAAGATGGGGTACATCAGCAAACAAAAATATTTTCAATAAATTATTCCGTGGGTGCTCAATGAAACAATTCTTATTATAGCCGATGTTCATTTTTGACCATAATGACATATTACCCGTGCCCATGTCGCTTACGATACCAACAACTACAAATCCAGCATCATACAGTTTTGAAATTAAATCAATCAAAATATTTTTCGTCATTGATGTATCAAACTCATAGAAAACAGGTTGTTTCCAATGACCAGTTAACCCTCTTGCTATCACAGTTTGGCAAGTTTTATGTGTGCCTATTTTTCTCTCTTGTTTTTTTTTTCGATGTCTATTCTATTAGAAACGTATATTTCGTCGAATGATATTACACATAACTTGTCGACTGTCTGTAAATCTGGTGACAACTTTTCCATCAACGTAATGACATCTGTTAAACATCCTGGAGTTAATGAAAAAGTGGACGCCCAATTTCGCAGCGTAGACATTGCAGGTAAAGGGTATTCACGCGACCTTAGGTACCGATAACCTTTGAGACTGACGCTACGGAAAGAAATCGAGGATGCTATATCTTCTGGTGCCCATCGTTTCTTTTTACTTCCAGACCTTAAAAGGTCTTCAATTTGACCAGGAGTAAAAATTTTTTTTGGCATTGTATTTATATGTTCATATCTTGCATTAACATCCTTTATTTCTTTCAATAAAGTTGTATTTTGAATTTCCAGTAGGGCAACTTTTTCTTTTAGTTTTAAAATTTCATTTTCATGACTAAAATGAATAATATAAATTATAATAAATATACGAGTACATATTAGAGGTAATGGATGTTGACAAGAGCTATGAGTCATGCCAATTCAGTACACAAGTTTACGTGTTATTACAACGTCATGGGGCTCTTGTGAAAATCCAGTACCTCTAACATCACGAACAAAAAAAAAACATTACCTGTCAATCCCAGGAGTATTTAGGATAACACATGCTTCAGGATTGTTTTCTGGAATGAAAACAATATTTTCTGTTATTGTAACATTGTTTTCTGTTAACATCTCGTTATTTGTACAAATATTACTGTCAAAAGCGTTTTCAACTGATAGAGAAAACTACTATCTGCATCTTCACTATATCATCTTTTCGCTAGTCTTGTTGACCTTTCAGAATCATTTTTGGTGGGTTTTTGTATGCTTGGAAGATTTATTGTAGGTACAGCATCTGGTTTTAGATTCCTAATACTTGGCGAACTAAAATTTGAAAAATATCTTTGCTTTATCGATATTTCAAAACAATTTTCATCGGAATGTGTTGAACAGATGCAAGCAGGGCCGCCCAGAGCCAGGCCGGGCCCCGGGGATGAGACCCGGCCGGGCCCCCCTCCAAACCCAGTTGGACGAAAATTACCAAAAATCTAATAACTCATAAACTGGGATATATAATAGTGAACATTCATGCTACTGACACAAGAAGGAAGAAAATTAAAACAGTTTCAACAATTAAACTTTGTTTTTAATTATCTACAATAGAACTGTTAGTTACAACATAACTTTTCTTGCTTTCATATCTGCAAAGTTTTGGATCACGTGCTCGAAATCAAGAGTTTTTGCAAGTTTCGACTCTATGCTTAACAGTCCCAAATCAGATAATCGTTGTTGACCCATAGTAGATCTTAAACAATTCTTAATTCGGCTCAAAACACTAAATGATCTCTCGGCCTGAGCAACGGATACTGGTAGGCAACAGAATATGCGAAGAGCAATGCACACATTGGGGAAAAGATTTGTCACATTAAGGGATACGAGCTTGTTCAAAAGTTTGGCTGGTTTCAGCGACGTATCTGAGATGTTTGATTTACTAACAGTTTTCAAGTAAATCATTTCATCAACTAGATCCCTGCTTACATCTGAATGGTACTCTTCGGCGAATCTTACACAACTTTCTGAGATCGTATTCTCGTCCATTTCGTTATACTTCCATAAAAATGAAAATTTCATTTCGATTTCTCTCAGTGCTGTGAACCTCGTTTTCAGGTTGGCCACCAAAACATCAATTATTGTGTAAAAAACTTCTATTTTGAAGCGTTCTTCCGGGGATAAATTAAACATTACATCTTCTGTAGCTGTTTCATCGTGAAGAGTCTTCCTCTTTCTCGCACGGGAAGTGGAGAGTTCCGGTTCGATACCATAAGCATTTGCAACATGTTTGCATTCAGACAATATCTTGTCCCAGTTATTTCTTATGGCACTTAAATCATCAATTAGGCTCTCTATATTACTACTCTCAACATCCAAAGTAGCGTCCATAGTTTGAAGTAGTTGACTTCTGTAGTTGATGGGTACCAACACTTTCACCCAAATTGACGCCATAAGGATGCACTTGAAGGTGTTAAGATATTCTAAAACCCCATTGATTGTGGCTCTCGTTTCAACAGTTACGTTAAGATTCAACAATGATGAAACTGCCTCAATGATTTTGCCTATGTGTGCCGCTATTGGTTTCACACATTCTACTCTAGCACTCCACCTCGTATCAGACAATGAGTGCAGTGAAGATCCTACTATCTCTTTCAGAAGCTCCCATCTTTTTGGGCTGCAACTGAATAAATTGTACAGATTCTGAACAACACCAAAGAAAGTCTGTGCTTCAGTACAACTCTCAGCAGCGCATACTCCACATAAGTTCAAACTGTGGCATCCACATGGTGAGTACACAGCCAGAGGGTTTGATTTTAAAATATGAGCCTGAACACCCTTATACTTGCCACTCATATTACTGCCGTTATCGAATCCCTGTCCTCTACAGTTATCTAAGGATATGTCATATTTTTTAAGAACTTCTTTGATTAGATTTGCGATGTCTTCTCCAGTTTTTTCATTGCAGTCGGAAAACTCCAAAAATCGTTCATGGATTTCATATTCTTTTACGTCTTCTTTGAAAATAATGTATCTAAATACAAAAGAGGTCTGTTCTACATGGCTTGAGTCTGGTGTAGCGTCAACCATAATAGAATAGTATTTAGATCGCTTGAGTTCGTCCACAATAACTTTCCTTACATAATCAGCACAACTTGCTATGAACTCGTTTTGAGTTCTCCAAGACAAATAATGCACTTGCATTCTCTTATTCGATTCTTGAGATTGCTTAACCTGATCTAGATGCTTCGATAAAATAGGGTCATAATGACCTAAAAGTTCTAGCACGCCCAAAAAATTGCCGTTGTTTGGATGACCCACCTTTTGAGTTTCTCCTCTAAAAGAGAGACCTCGCTCACTTAAAAATAAAGTTACGTGAAGGAGTCTGTGTAAGATCTGTTTCCAGGTAGTGATTTCATTCTGCAATTGTTTTTCAATGCTACCAAATATAGTACCTCCTTTGTTAAGATTTAATTCCAGATCTTTCCATTTTAAGTAACATCCTTTATGGCTAAGGCTGTTTTGGTGCTCAGGAATCTTTTCGTACAACTTTTTCCATTTATGTTCTTTTGGAAACCCACTAACTGAGGCGAATTTGGATCGCACCACCTCTGTCTGAGTACAAAACAACCGACAAGGAAAGCAAAACAAAGCCTGTTTCACTTCGCTCCAAACAAGCCAATCCCTTGGAACAACTTCATTATTGGGTAGTTTAAATTTAAGCAGAGATAAAGGAAATTGCCGTCTCGTTGAGTCTGCAGGAAACGTGTTGGGATGAGCTTGTGGCCCCTTTGTGACAGCAACTTCAACTTGTTTAGTACTAAGTTGTAACAAACTCAAATTGCCTACATCAAAAACTTCTGGTTGGCTCAAAATGTTCGTAGACGCTGACACTGCCTCATCCTGTTCGTCACGTTCTTCTAAGTGTAATGGAGTTAAAAATTCATCACTACTAAGTGAGGATAGCTCACGACCAACATTTGAGCTGTTGGAGGGTGTTTGTGAATTTGAAGTGCCCGGGAGGATTAAGGGCTCATTTTCAATGTTAGTTTCTTTCTCTTCATTTGACACATTTTTCGGCTGTGTTAAGAAAACAGACAGCTTCTGTTGGCCTTTCTTTGCCTTCTCCTCTCTTTCATGTTTTTCTTTCCTCTTTACGGCCCCAGATTTGTGTCGGTATTCCATTTTAAATTCTAAAAAAAAAAATGAAAACCTATGTAAGCTAATTGATTAAAAAAAACCGTTAGAGGATAGAGGTTAGAAAGGCCCTATATTTGTCCTTTTCCCACAGAAAAAAATTCATCCAAACCACATCTAGAATTAATTTAATTACAAAAAACAAGACCATTTGCACCTAAAAACTGTCTTTCGCCAACAGTTTCTATTGAAGCTATATCATATCCAGGACAGTATGCTTAATATATATTTGTAATTAAATAAATTCATTACATAATCTTACTTATGTTATAGCATTTAATCATTGGAGAGAACATAAAATAAAATAACAGACATGTTAGGCAGATAATAAAGCACTTCGCGAAATTCACGAATAATCTCTGCCAGAATACAAGATTAGAACTAGGAGGCCCATTATAACTACATATAGTTTTAAAGTTTTAGTTGTGAAAACTTACCTTATTTTGTTATTCTCAATATAATCACATATAATCTTCAGAATCTTTTTAAATAATCACATAACAGCTACTAAAAAACCGAAAGTAAACAACAGAATAACACCAAAGCTGTGTTCAACGTCCTATTTAAACTCGAACTGCCGAAAATTGCAATTGAAACCTGTGACGAAGGGGGTATAATGGGAATGTTAAGGCCCGTTTTCACGCTACGTCTTATTGTACGTTTTGTTGGATAGGACAAATCCTATACAATAAAACGTGGCGTGTAAACAGCAAAACGTACGTCTTGTCGAATCGAAATGAAATCCAAACACGTAGTGTGTATACACTGGACAAAACGTACGTTTTGTCGTACGTTTTATATGACCCACAAAACGTACAATAAGACGTAGCGTGAAAACGGGCCTTTAGAGAGTCAGGACGTAAACTCGTAAACAAAACAGACGTCGCGCCTGCGAATCGTGTGGCAGTGGCCGATAGAGCAAGCTTCCGATCAGGGGCTCCACGCGCAATGTATTCCCGATATATTTTTATTAATTGTAACTTATACGAAGAAATAATTTCTTGCATATTGCCTTTTCCAAATGCATAATATTCATTATAATAATTTAATAATTAAAACCGCAAGCAAATTCAATCTGTTGTAAAATATTTTAATAAAAGGAATTTTTTTAAATTTGCTAACGACGCGCCGGGCCCGGGCCCCCTTTGGGCCCCGGGTATTTTGCCCCCCTGCCCCCCCCCCTCTGGTCGGGCCTGGATGCAAGCTGTAAAAGATTTACAATATTATATATTATATTTAGGGATACTATAGTATGCGGCCTACCGTTGCGTTTCTACTATAGCTTGCAGTCTATCGAGGGATGCGATGTATGAGTCGCATCTGATGTATTGTATTATATTACAAAATATTTAGCCGGCAAAAAAATCTTTACAAAGTAAATAAAACACTTATAAATCAGAAGAATTACTATTTTAATTTGATCACACCCTCGAATTAAACCGCATACTACAGTAGCACCTTATATTGTATATTCAAAAATTCTAAATAAACACTTACTTATAAGTATGTCAGTTTATGCAAATACAACTAGTAATGTTCACCTCCTTACATATTTTTAAGCATTATACAAGCATTGATACAAACTTTTTCCCTTTATGCAAATCTTTACACACTATTGATATAAAGAGATAGGTAGGTACTTACTATTTTTTAAATTTATTTTATCTTGTCGTTGGCATGCAATCATCCATTTTTTAGAGAGGACTTCATTTTTCGATGGGAATCGAAAGTAAGTATGCCAGTCCCTTTTGTTTTTCTATTATAATTGCCACATCCAAAAACGGCGCACCCAGGCATAATTTATTAACTAATTAAACTATTTAAATTATTATACCTATTATTATATTAAATTACTATATTAAATTATTTTAACTAACTACTTTAACTAATTTAACTTATTTGGTTATATAATACAAGGAATACAAACGTACATTTAAAATTAAATCACCGTCGAATTACTATATCTGACCGTTAACAAAAGCGACGAACGGCTGTCTAATGTATTTCGCGCGTTCGTCTTGCTTCGCCGTGACGTATTTGCGCCAAAGCCAACGAAAGTGTCCTTTTTCCAATCAATAGAAGTATAACTATATAGTATAGTTATACTATAATCTTCTTTGGGAGTGCCTTGAGCGTGATGTTGTGGATTCCTTGTTGTCCTGGTGCTCTGCTTCCTTTGAGTCTCCTGATGATTTTTCTTACTTCGTATAGGCTGGTGTAGTCTTCTTCTTCTACTAGGAATTCGTTTCTTTTTTTAATTCTGTTATATTCGTTGTCCACTTCTTGTCTTGTTCGTGCATCCGACATGTCCTGGTTTTGTCTATGTGTAGCTGCTAATCTTCTTGCAATTGCGTCCACTTTTCCTTGGGTTCCAAAGTGTGTTCCGTCGTTGTCGATGATTTGTGGCATCTTTTGTTTCCCTCTTCTTTTGGCTTTCAGCATTTTCCATACGTTTCCATGTTGTTCTTCAGCTTTCCTAATGTTGTTGTGCCATTGGTTTCCGGTAAGACTACTCAGTCTTACTCTTATTTCTTCAGATAGTGTATCTCCATAATCCTTGAATTCCTGTCTTCTTGTCCTTTGGAATGCTCTTCTGGCCTTATTTCTGTCCTTGATGATGTCCTGAAGTTCCGTAGGGATCATTAGTCCTTTGTTGTTGGTCATTGATTTTGGTATGTTGTCTTCCATGGCTTGTTGAATTTTTCTTGTTAATTCTTCGATTTTTTCTTCAACTTCTTCTATTGATTGGAATTATCTTTTCATCTTTATTTGGTTTAGCTGTCTTCTAAAATTAGACCAGTTTGCATCTTTCCATCTCCATCTTTCAACTGGTTCTATGGTGGGAAGATCTACTCTTGATGTCATCTTTCCTATAACTGGTTTGTGATGCGAACTGCATTCAAAGTAGGTCCTTACATCTTCTATAATGAAGTCTTTTGTAATGAAAAAGTCAAACGTAGAGTTGTTGCGATCTCTCTGAGGGCTGATTCTTGTAGGTTCGTCTGGTGCGAATATCACCTTGTTCCTGTCTTCACAATATCTTAGTAATGCAATACTACTAGTAATGCAATCTCTTGAATTTGCATTACATCCCCAGGCTTCATGTTTGGCGTTGAAATCTCCCGCTAAGACGACGGTTGGTGCTGAATTAAGCATGGCATCTATATCTTCAATGGCTAGAATATCCGACTGCTTTCTGTAAATAGAAAAAATATTAGTAGTTCCGATTTTGACCCCTACATTTTCGAATTCGTTTGTTTCAATTGCTATTTGGTTCCATTCTATGTTATTTTTAACATAAATAGCCACTCCTCTTTTGTTTAGTACGTCTCTTCTTCCGACTCCATCATAATTTGTTATCCTTGGCAGCTGTGTTGTCGTCATATAGAGTGTTTCTGAGAGACAGATGATATCTGGATTGTGTCTTATCACTGTCTCCCGTAGTTCGTTAGTCCTTAGCCGTAGAGATGCTATGTTGTATTGTAGAATTTTCAAATGCTTAATTGGCATTGCAAATTTCTTCTTTTTCTAAATTTTTTCTACGTTGACGATCTTATTAATCTCTGCCCATGTATTTTTGATTCCTTTTGCTGTAGGTTGTTGCTGTTGTTGTTGGCTCCATTTTGTTGTTTGTGCGTAGGAGACGCCGCTGACTGTGGTTCTAAAAGTAGACAGATGTGGTGGAGGCGCTACTTTTTGTTGTGGAATGCTTCTGGCTCTTCTTGCCGCCTGTTGATCCAGGTATTCAATATGTTTTGCACACGTGTGTTCTCCTCCACAGTTGCAGCATTTTACCATATTTGACCTATCCTTGGGTAGAGGGCAGCTTCTTGTTAGATGGCTGGCGGCACATTTCATACATCTTGGGGATCTATAGCAGTTTCTGGCCGAATGTTCAAAGTTTTGGCAGTTGTAGCACTGCGTAGCTCTTGTTGGTTTCGAATACGCGTCCCATCTGACGCGTATGTTTTGTAGTCCGTTTATCTTCCTAAATTCCTTGAGATCTTGTTGTTTGTCCACCTGCAACAAATATGATTTACTAGTCTTACCTTCCTGTCTCGTTTTCATTTCGGTAACTTTGGCAACAATTCCTTGTTCCCGTAGTTCTGCTTCAACTTCGTCCAAATCCATTCCTGGAGCCGCTCTCATAACCAATTTCTTCGTAACCTCAGACTTCCTTGTATATGTGTGGAAAGCAGTATTTGTTTGTATAAAATCCTGCTTTAATTTCTCATAATCCTGGGTAGTTTTCGTGAAAATTCTTGTTCCTGCTTTACCTGCAGGGGCGATTTGGAAGTTATTATGCCCAAGCAGTTGTCTGACCTCCTTGATAAAAGTGGATTACGAGTGGCGGAATTCTCTCCTTCTTGGTGGTTCTATTCGCTTCTTCGGTGGCTACTGATCCTAGCACCTGGTACCTATTCTGAGTTTTGACTTCACATCCCGTTCCGGAGCTTGTTGTTGGTCGTTGTCTTAGTTCTTCGTTAGAGTTTCTCCTATTTCTTTTGACGTGTTGGAAAGGTTCCTCTTTCATAATTTCGATTGTGTTTTCAGCCATGATGCTTGTTTCTTCCTGATTTGAGCTTAAATCCTCTGTGGAGTTATTTAGTAACTTCAAATCCCGGGCGGGTCCACCTCTTCTTGAGGTGGGCCGATTTGTCCTGATTTTGAATAAACTTCTGTGGATTGGGAATTCTTTCCTGAAAGGGTTAGAACCTGAAATAATGTTAGTTATTTTTTGTGTAAATTCAGTTTTATCTATCCTTTAAGTCTTGAAAAAGACTAAATCAGAGATATCCTGATTTGTTCCTACATGAAACGAGTCAGTCAACGTAAACCGTTCAGTTTACCGCCGACTGGTTTTGGTTGGGTTGCTTGTCGTGTCATCAGGTGCCACCAATCACGCACCTCGATGTTCATCGCCCTTCCTTCTGGAGATTTATTCAAATTTTAATTGGTTAAAAATCGAAAAGGTTTCATATAAAAGTTAATTTTACTTTAAATATGGGACATTTTCGATTTACAAGTCAGTCTGGTTTTACCCTTAGAGGGTAGCCCCAGGGCTCTTCACTTTGAAGGGCTCTGAAAAGTTCTAAAGACTCTGACGCTGAGTTTTTTTCTACTTAGAAATACTGTGTTCTATTTCTAAAGTACCCACAACACCTGTAGCATTGTCTTTTACAAGATAATGACCAAATTAGAGCGTACCGGCTAACTACGCAATATTTCATAATATTGCGCAATAGTTAGAGATATTAGTAAACATGGTTATAGCACCAAGTTGCATTTCAATTTCCTACGTTTACTAATAATCGCCCGGAGACGACATGGCGCCCAACAAAATCGAACGCACCACGACTCAGAGTCAGAGAGTCTCGTGCTCCAAGTGATCCAACATCACAACAGTTCCGACACGAGGCCTGCATCAAAACCACTCAAGAAAACAGCGGGGAGAGGCATCGGATGTTAGTAAGTTACACGCTAACATGCCGATATCCACCTTCTGCAGCCTGAAACCGTCGATGTGTTAGATTTTTCGAGCCACCCGACTTCGACGCCGTACCTGATGCACGATGGATGTCCCCGGAGTAGCCAGTCCCTGCCTGCCCTACCATTATGTGGTCCAGAGCACCACGGAGGCTCAGGTAAAACTCGCCTACGATCCACCGGCGACATGCAGAAGGTACCGACAGGGCTAGAACGGGATGTAGCAGCCGACAACCGACCACATCGCCGAGGATGGACCTGCAGATGCTGGCCACAACACCGACCACCGCCTGTGAGTGTTTTGTGCAGTGCTAGTGCGCGTTTCGCGAGTGTTACGCGAGTGTAAGTGCTTAGAGAACTGTAAGTACATCTGACAATATGGACATATCCATTTTTTTTTGTATATATTTAATGCATTTTTTCTTTTCTATAGTTATGAATTGTAAAAAAATTGTTTTTCTTAGGTTGTTAATAAAAATCAGCTTTTTTTATCAGCCTCAGAGTCTCCAAAGCAGGGGGGATGTCATCAGGTGCCACCAATCACGCACCTCGATGTTCATCGCCCTTCCTTCTGGAGATTTATTCAAATTTTAATTGGTTAAAAATCGAAAAGGTTTCATATAAAAGTTAATTTTACTTTAAATATGGGACATTTTCGATTTACAAGTCAGTCTGGTTTTACCCTTAGAGGGTAGCCCCAGGGCTCTTCACTTTGAAGGGCTCTGAAAAGTTCTAAAGACTCTGACGCTGAGTTTTTTTTCTACTTAGAAATACTGTGTTTCTATTTCTAAAGTACCCACAACACCTGTAGCATTGTCTTTTACAAGATAATGACCAAATTAGAGCGTACCGGCTAACTACGCAATATTTCATAATATTGCGCAATAGTTAGAGATATTAGTAAACATGGTTATAGCACCAAGTTGCATTTCAATTTCCTACGTTTACTAATAATCGCCCGGAGACGACAGTCGTGTCGTCTCCGGGCGATTATTAGTAAACGTAGGAAATTGAAATGCAACTTGGTGCCATAACCATGTTTACTAATATCTCTAACTATTGCGCAATATTGGGAAATATTGCGTAGTTAGCCGGTACGCTCTGATTTGGTCATTATCTTGTAAAAGACAATGCTACAGGTGTTGTGGGTACTTTAGAAATAAAAGACACAATTTCTAAGTAGAAAAAAACTCAGCGTCAGAGTCTTTAGAACTTTTCAGAGCCCTTCAAAGTGAAGAGCCCTGGGGCTACCCTCTAAGGGTAAAACCAGACTGACTTGTAAATCGAAAATGTCCCATATTTAAAGTAAAATTAACTTTTATATGAAACCTTTTCGATTTTTAACCAATTAAAATTTGAATAAATCTCCAGAAGGAAGGGCGATGAACATCGAGGTGCGTGATTGGTGGCACCTGATGACATCCCCCCTGCTTTGGAGACTCTGAGGCTGATAAAAAAAGCTGATTTTTATTAACAACCTAAGAAAAACAATTTTTTTACAATTCATAACTATAGAAAAGAAAAAAATGCATTAAATATATACAAAAAAATGGATATGTCCATATTGTCAGATGTACTTACAGTTCTCTAAGCACTTACACTCGCGTAACACTCGCGAAACGCGCACTAGCACTGCACAAAACACTCACAGGCGGTGGTCGGTGTTGTGGCCAGCATCTGCAGGTCCATCCTCGGCGATGTGGTCGGTTGTCGGCTGCTCATCCCGTTCTAGCCCTGTCGGTACCTTCTGCATGTCGCCGGTGGATTGTAGGCGAGTTTTACCTGAGCCTCCGTGGTGACTCTGGACCACATAATGGTAGGGCGGGCAGGGACTGGCTACTCCGGGGACATCCATCGTGCATCAGGTACGGCGTCGAAGTCGGGTGGCTCGAAAAATCTAACACATCGACGGTTTCAGGCTGCAGAAGGTGGATATCGGCATGTTAGCGTGTAACTTACTAACATCCGATGCCTCTCCCCGCTGTTTTCTTGAGTGGTTTTGATGCAGGCCTCGTGTCGGAACTGGTGTGATGTTGGATCACTTGGAGCACGAGACTCTCTGACTCTGAGTCGTGGTGCGTTCGATTTTGTTGGGCGCCATGTCGTCTCCGGGCGATTATTAGTAAACGTAGGAAATTGAAATGCATCTCGGTGCCATAACCATGTTTACTAATATCTCTAACTATTGCGCAATATTGGGAAATATTGCGTAGTTAGCCGGTACGCTCTGATTTGGTCATTATCTTGTAAAAGACAATGCTACAGGTGTTGTGGGTACTTTAGAAATAAAAGACACAATTTCTAAGTAGAAAAAAACTCAGCGTCAGAGTCTTTAGAACTTTTCAGAGCCCTTCAAAGTGAAGAGCCCTGGGGCTACCCTCTAAGGGTAAAACCAGACTGACTTGTAAATCGAAAATGTCCCATATTTAAAGTAAAATTAACTTTTATATGAAACCTTTTCGATTTTTAACCAATTAAAATTTGAATAAATCTCCAGAAGGAAGGGCGATGAACATCGAGGTGCGTGATTGGTGGCACCTGATGACAGTCGTGACGCCCAGCCTCCTGAATTGTGATTGGTTAAAGTGCAACCTAGGTGCAACCAATCATAATTCTGGATTCTGTTGCTCATTTTCACTATTATCATTGGCCAAAATGCACCAGAGATGCAACCAATGATAATACAGAAAATGTTGCATTGGCCGTCGTGCGATGTAGTCAAAGTGGCGGTTGAAAAATCCGTTACACTTTGACCTACTTTTTCTTCTATAAAAGAAACGCACCACGGCCAGGAAATCAGACTGGGTCAGGATATGTCCGCCAGTCCAGCCTTCCAGGCAAGTCGAGATCCTCAGGTTGATTAAGTTCCTTGAGCCTCTCAAACCAACTTCTGACTTTCATTTCGAACGCACCTTTGGCAAAGTTCTTACCAGAACCCTTGTCGGTTTCCGAGCGGGAACCAGGCGGCCATTTTTGGACATTTATTTGTGCAATTTAGACTTAGTCTAAATTTGCTAATAAAGCGTCCAGAACGTCGGCGTATTTGATCTGTGTTTTCGCCTTAGGCGAATTCTGATAAAATACGTAATTGCAGCCGCGTTTTCTTTGTCTTTATCAAGATCTAAGATTAACGCGGAAAAACTTACAAGTCGTGTAAGAGAATTCCGCTAAGTCCTTTGTGCAAAGGGCTTAGACGCTTATTTCGCGGATATCCTCAAGGGAGACCGCATAATAAAGAAAACCCTTGTGTTTTATTTCTTTACCCTTATTTTTGTATTTCTCTTTCAGCGAGTACACTGCAATAAGTTGGTAAGAAATTTTGGTTTTCTTTATGTGAATTTTACATGCGATTTATACACTGTTATATATTTCATGATAATTGATATTGTATGTATTTTCATTGTTTTATTGTTTTATATATGTCTTACAGGTATTTGTGAAGAAATCTTAAATATAACATTATTGATTTTTCTCTTTCAGCACTTGACCTTGTCAAACTTGTTTTGCTAGTTGTACTTGTAATATCGATTTTCTACCTTTACAGGACGGTGAACCTTGTTTGTTCTCTTTCAGGGATTTTAATTCGTAATATTTAAAAATATATTTAAACTACACTGTTATTTATTACTGCCTTATTTGTCTTATAAACAATTGCATTATTATTTATTTATTTACAGGAAATAACTTATGTGTTAATTTAACCATTTATTTTCCTATTTTCGACTTAGGAAATTTTTCATAAACAATACTTGTTTATTTGATATAACTATTTTTATAGTGTAGTTTTGTTATAATTTTATTGCTGTTTATTCCGAATTAAACTATTCCCCACAGGTTCCCGAAGGAATTAGGTCTCTACGACACTTAGAAATATTCCTTTATTCTTGTGATAATTGATAATTTTCCTATGTTTACTAATTTGATAATTTGTTTATAAAACTTTGACTTGCAATTATTACTAACCAGACTCTCTTACAGATTCTTAGGCTTAGATTAATTGCGTAATTATCTTCCAGATCCAAGGCCTGGAGATAATTACACTTTCTTTCAGATTCTTAGGTTAAGACTGATTATTATTATTATTATACTTTGCATATTTGATCTCTTTATTTGTTTATAACAATAAACGTTTACTTGTGCATCCTTTATATCATTTTAATCCTAGCTAGGGGTGACATAGCACGAGCCTATGGCCACCGATCGAGATCGATACGATCTACGGTCCAATACAGCTATGGACAGAGCGGTCAACGAACTCTCTCTTCCTGAGGGAACTGAGAGTCCAACACGTTACCGACAGTCGTGTCGCTGTGGTTGATCTGCGGGAGGTTGCGGATCACCATCAGTCGCTCTATCCGCGGAGGCGGATGACCTAAGGACTCGTTGTGATTCCATTTGAGGTCTGCAAAAATGAGAAACAAAAGGAACAAGAAAAGGGGTGGAAAGAAAAGAAACGCAAAGACAAGTTTCTTTGTTTATTAATTGTCGAATGTATCGTTGGCAGTTCGGCAGAATTTTCCCAAACACAAGAGTATATCTCAGGTTTCTCTCCCTCTGTGAATGACGTGTAAAATGAGACACGACTCGTACTCAACTCGAGTTGCCTGCTCGTATTACGGAGCACGAAAGTTTGTATTTCGGATCGAGCGAGGTTGCCCTTTCGGAAACCGTCTTTCGTACCCGTATAGAACAGCTTGCAACTAGTAAGTCGAGTTTAGAGTATCGTGTTCATGTACGGTATCGTAAATAGGTAGAGTAGAGTAGAATGATCACGAGAACCTGAGAGGTACCTTAAAAAGAAAGATATTAACGAACAAGGTATGAAGTGTAAGTGGTGTACGTAGATAAATGAGAGTATGAAATAAAGGCAAACAACGTGGTAAGTTTATATGTATATGCTAAACGGTAACTAGGTAGGAAAGAAAGTATACACATAAATATAATAACCTCTATACTAGTATATACGAGAAATCAAGTATAAACAAAATAGAATAAATGCTGTAAAAGAGAATAAGGTATGGTTATCAATTACAACGGCTGAAAGTAAAATGGGTTAACATACGCAGATAATAACTGTAGCAACAACGTTGCGGCAGTAAACACATAAATACCAGTTTATCAATAATAATATACACATATATTAATAAGAAGGTTGGTAAAAGGTCAATAATCAAAGCAACAATACTGTTGAGCAAAAATACACCTGTAATCTGTAAAAGAGCCCACAACGAATGTTCTTTGCGGGAAAGAACAACGAGTAGAAAGAAGTAAACACAAATAACAAGGTTCAATAATAAAGTATATAATATATAATATATAATATTCTCAGGATCGAGAATAACAACAAATATAATATATAGTTCTTATATACAAGAAGACACAGACAAACCAAAATAATACAAAGCTGGAACAAGCAGGAACGAGGGTGGAAAGGAAGTCTAATTCCTTTCCGGTGGTAAGAGTATAAGAATACTAGTTATTTAACTTGGTAAAGTACTCCCCAACCAGAGGTCTTATCTAGAGTCAGACTCAAACCGAATAGGCCTTCTGGAGATTGTGCACGTTCTTTTATCCTATTTTCGTCCTTGGTGAGGTGTGCAAAAGGGGCGTGACCGGCAACTCACCAATCAGAAAATAGGATAACGTCCGGAGCCAATCAGAAGGCGGAGAGGTGCGAAATGAGCAGATCTGATGCGCAGTAGTCCGTGTCGACGTGTCAGATCTGTCGATATCCCCCCTCCTTTCGAGACCGGTTGGTTGGGAAGTATGTTTATTTATTTTCGAAAAACAACATAATTTTACATGTTTATCAATAAAGAAAAGAAAAAGGGGTAGAAAAGAGACCTTTCCGACTTAGAAGTTTGTGGAGCTCGACTCCTTTATTGTCTTTGTCGGATAGGTGTACAATTTTTCTAAAGTTACTATTTTAAAATTTGTAAATATGTGGAAGTATCTTAGAAAAAAGGAAAAAATTGTCTTTTAGTACACGTATGAAATGTCTTTGGAACGCAACATATGGTTGGCCGTCGGCTTCTTCTTCTGCATCTTCGGCTGCGTCGTCGGCTGGCTCGTTTGCTGCGTCTCGTGGTGGCGGTGCTGGTCGTATATCATCCACATGAATTAGGCGGTCGACGTCTTGGTCCCTATGTACCTCGTATGTGTGTTCTCCGGCTGCACGTAGAACGGTATGAGGTCCGGTCCAGGTCTGTCCGAAATTGCCTTTGATGTGGTTTCTGATCAGCACTTGTTCGCCTGGGATGTATGTCCGTGGCTGGCGGGCGTCGGGGTTATTTGGGAATAAATTTCGTGCATAAACTGTGGCTCGTTGGACTGCACGGTTGACCCTCTGCTCTCTGGTTTCTTGTTGTCGGATTTCGTGTTCCGTTTCTTGTGAGCGTCTAGGGCGGTAGCCGAGGAGTAGTTCTGCCGGTGTCTGGCCCGTAGCGCTGTTTTTCCTTGTGCGGAGGCTGAACACGATGTCTGCAACGTATGTGTCCCAGCGAGGATCTTCGTTTGAGGTCACTCTTGCCCTCAGACCTTTCTTTAACTCTTGCACCCGTCGTTCTACAGGATTTGCTCTCTGATGGTAGATGGGACTCTTCTCGCCTTCGATGTTGTGCTTCCTCAAGAACCGTTCCCATGCATCGGTTCTGAATTGTACGGCATTGTCGGTGATAATTGTCGAAGGTCTGCCCCATCTGTTGCAAATCTCTTCCTGTAGAAAGTTGATAATCTGTTTGCTTTTTGCGACGGGTGTACATCGGTATTCCAGCCAGTTGCTCAGGCAGTCGGTTGCTAGTAGAATATACTTGTTCTTCGTGCCTCTGGCTGCAGGGTAAGGTCCGAGGACGTCGAATGACACTCGTTCCCAAGGGGCGGTCGGGCTTCGTGGAATTACAGGGGCTTGTGGCTGTCTCTGGGCTGCTTTGGTAGTGGCACAGGTGAGACAGGACTTCACGTGCTTGATTACATCCTTGGACAGCGTAGGCCAGTAGTAGATCTCTCTGATGGCTCGAGCGGTCTCCTCTTGGCCAGGATGGTTCGCCTCGTCGCTGTCGTGGTATGTCCTCAAGATTTCTGGACGGAAGCCTTCAGGGACTAGTAGTCGGAGGTTCTCGTTGTCCTTGTAGAAGGCGGCCTCGTTCTCTACGGTGAATTCCTCGATGAGGCTTCTTTCGATGTCGTCTCGGGGTCCTCGTCGGGAGATTCGATGCCATCGCTTTATGAACCGCTTCATGCCGGGGTGGACTTGATGGTCTCTCTGGATTCTGGTTTGAAGCGGCATATCGGATAGGTCATCGAGGATGGGATGAGCTGCGTCGTCTTCGTCGTCGTTCAGTAGACACAGCAGGGGGAAGTTGTCGTCTTGGGAGTCTAATGATTGAGGCCAGGCGAGTCGTTCCACTTCGGCGTCGGAGTCGTGGTGTGGTCGCTCGTCATGGACTGGGTTGCGGGATAGGTGGTCCGGAAGTTCATTGTCTCTGCCAGGTATGTGGACGACATCAAAGTTAAATTCTTGTAACAGGAGGGCCCATCTGGACAGTTTGGCTTTGTCCGACTTGTATCTGTCTAACCATAGAAGGGCTCTGCTGTCGGTGAATAGGGTAAACTTCTGGTCCTGGATGAAGTGCTTGAATTTCTTCAAAGCCCAAACCACTGCAAGGCATTCCTTTTCGTTAATGTGGTACCTACGCTCTGCCGGTCTCAGCTTAGTTGAGCCGTAGGCCACGATTCGTCTGTCTTCTGCTGGACCTTGAAACAGTACTGCACCCATTCCTATGTCAGAAGCATCAGTCTGTATACTAAAAGGTTGGCTGGCATCTGGCCGTTTTAGTTCTAAGTTCCGGAGAGTGCGTTCTTGATTTCGTTGAACGCTTTTTCGGCTTGCTCGTTCCATTTGAACTTCTTGTTACCCGCTGTTAAGTCAGTCAACGGGGTAACCATTGTGGCAAAGTTCGGTATGAAGTCTCTTAACCAGCTCGCCGTTCCTATGAAACTTCTGGCCTGTTTCAAGGTTCTTGGGTGGAAAATCCTCGGATCTTCTCGCAGTGCTTCTGCAGTGGTTGGGTGTTGTCGGACGTGATCTTATGGCCCAGGTATTCGAGTTCGTCTGCGGCAAACTTGCATTTTTTCAGCGAAACCCATAGGCCATGTGTTCGCAATCTCTCGAGGACCAGTTGTAAGTGGCGTTGGTGTTCTTCCCAGTCGTTGGAAAAGATTATAATGTCGTCCATGTAGACTTTGACAAAGACATCGATGTAACCAGCTAGGACCGTCGTGACCAGTTTTTGGAAGGCTGCGGGGCCGTTCTTCAAACCAAATGGCATCACCGTGAACTCGAAGGATGACCCATCGGGAAGGCTGAATGCTGTCTTCGGTTTCGAGTCTTCTTCGAGCGGTATTTGCCAAAATCCACTCTTCAAATCCAGGGTTGAAAAGATTGTGGCCGTGCCTAGTTCTTTTATACTGTCGTGGATTGGAGGCATGTTTGACACTTCATCCACGGTGATGCCGTTGATCTTCCGGTAGTCGACACAGAACCTCGGAGTTCCATCCTTCTTGGTCACGATGACGACGGGGCTATTGTAGGGGCTCTTGCTGGGACGAATCACCCCTGCGGATAACATTTCTTGGACCTCTTGAAACATTATCCGCTTCTTCTCCTGGGAATATTTGTAGGGTCTGACGTTCACGGGTCTGTCGTCAGTGAGGTCGATCCGCATGGACACGGCTTTCGTTGTCGGCTGGCGGATTCTATCGTCGAAGACGTCGCTGTAGTTTTGGATCGTCTGCTCGATTGTGTGGAAGGCGAATTCTGGAGCTTGGTCCGGTTGGAGCTTCTTCGTCAGGGTGCTGCTTGTAGCCGGTTTCGGAGACTCCCAGTAAAGTGTTCGGCGGCTCTGGATCCCGGCGTGTAAACATTTCCGTGGAATGTCTACTAGGACTTCCTCTTGCTTGAGCCATGGCATGCCCAACACGATGTCATGGTGAAGTTTCTCGACTACGATGCACTTTGTTGTTGACTTGAAGCTGTCTGTGAACCGGATGTCCACTTCTACTGTCCCTAGACTACGGGACGTGAGGCCTTCGCACGCCAGCCGAACGGTTGATGGACTCCCTCGTATCTCCTCCCTTTGGACCAGGTGTACGCTGATAAAATTGGCTGATGCACCAGTGTCGACTAGTGCGCTGATCCGGGTGTTGTCGATTTCTGCGGAAATCTTCGGGATTTGAGTTGAGGTGGGTCTGTGTTCCATCGGGTTCAGCTGGGGCACTACTTCGGTTGAGGTCCTTAGTGGAGTGTGCCCCTGTTGTCGTTTCCCTGGTTCTGGTCCTGGGCACGTGGTCTGGGCACTGGGCGGCTTTGTTGGCGATTGTTGTTGGGACCTCGGTTTCTCCAGTCATCGATCGTCTCGGAGGATCTCGGGGCTTGTTGATTTCGTGGTGGATTGTCGGGTCTCGGTGAGTTGTGGCTAGTTGAGGCAGTTGTAGTCAGGCGGTGGTCGAGCTCTAGTTCGTCCGCTGCCCGTCGGAGGTCTTCCTCGGTCCTAGGAGTCGCAATTCGCATGTGTTTGCGAATCTCTGGCTTTAGTTGGTCTACTATGATGCGGCAGCGTTTCTCTTCGGAGACCTCGGGTGCTACTCTCCGGAACAGGGCCATCTTCTTCGATATGAATTCAGCTGCTGACTCCTTCTTTTGCCATTGACCATATAGCTTGGCTAACAGCTTAGTGATCTGTGAACTGTGGCTAAAATGATCAATAAGACGGGCGAAAAACGTACCATGGTCGAGTCTGGGATTTGCGTGGTCTTCGGCCCACGTGGCCGCGTCTCCAGTCAGTCCTTCTTCTAGGATGTAAGCCGTCCAGTGTTTTTCGTCCAGTCCCATGTTCAGAAGGTGGTCTGTGGCTGCGTCTTGGAATTCTTCGGGGCTCTCTGTCTCTCCGCCTGAGAATTTCTGCAGGGTAGGCCTCCATCTCGCTTGTGGTAGTGCCGGTGCCGGTGGAGTCGTGGTTCGTTCTTTGTGGATTGCGCTAGGGTTAGCGCGGTTACGGCCTGCATGAGGGCTGCTAGAAGCGTCGGCAGCTCTGTCGGCGTGGGTGTTTGAGGGTCTGTTGTCCCCAAGGGTTGGGCGCCATGTCGCTGTGGTTGATCTGCGGGAGGTTGCGGATCACCATCAGTCGCTCTATCCGCGGAGGCGGATGACCTAAGGACTCGTTGTGATTCCATTTGAGTCTGCAAAAGTGAGAAACAAAAGGAACAAGAAAAGGGGGTGGAAAGAAAAGAAACGCAAAGACAAGTTTCTTTGTTTATTAATTTGTCGAATGTATCGTTGGCAGTTCGGCAGAATTTTCCCAAACACAAGAGTATATCTCAGGTTTTCTCTCCCTCTGTGAATGACGTGTAAAATGAGACACGACTCGTACTCAACTCGAGTTGCCTGCTCGTATTACGGAGCACGAAAGTTTGTATTTCGGATCGAGCGAGGTTGCCCTTTCGGAAACCGTCTTTCGTACCCGTATAGAACAGCTTGCAACTAGTAAGTCGAGTTTAGAGTATCGTGTTCATGTACGGTATCGTAAATAGGTAGAGTAGAGTAGAATGATCACGAGAACCTGAGAGGTACCTTAAAAAGAAAGATATTAACGAACAAGGTATGAAGTGTAAGTGGTGTACGTAGATAAATGAGAGTATGAAATAAAGGTAAACAACGTGGTAAGTTTATATGTATATGCTAAACGGTAACTAGGTAGGAAAGAAAGTATACACATAAATATAATAACCTCTATACTAGTCATATACGAGAAATCAAGTATAAACAAAATAGAATAAATGCTGTAAAAGAGAATAAGGTATGGTTATCAATTACAACGGCTGAAAGTAAAATGGGTTAACATACGCAGATAATAACTGTAGCAACAACGTTGCGGCAGTAAACACATAAATACCAGTTTATCAATAATAATATACACATATATTAATAAGAAGGTTGGTAAAAGGTCAATAATCAAGGCAACAATACTGTTGAGCAAAAATACACCTGTAATCTGTAAAAGAGCCCACAACGAATGTTCTTTGCGGGAAAGAACAACGAGTAGTAAGAAGTAAACACAAATACAAGGTTCAATAATAAAGTATATATATATTATATATATATATATATATATATATATATATATATATATATATATATATTATATATATATATATATACATCCTACTATCCTTTTGGCATCGATACATTATGCTTTTACCATCAATTTAGCATCGTCTTGCAAAGTAGCATCTGTATATCGACGCTACTTTACAACACCTTAATAACTTTTTTCCTGTACTTGTTACAAGAATTTTAACCATCTCACTGATTAGAGATTTGATACCGTGTTGGTATTTTAAAATATCGGTTTTCTCTTTTTATCCCTTACTGAGTTATATAAGTTTATTCCAAAAAATATTTGAGTCTAAAATGATGGTACGGTGAAAATATTATATATATTTAGTTCATGGTTTTACCGTTTACTCGATGTCATTATATACATAAAAATGTATATTCCACTTTCATTATCAATCATTTTAGCATCAGAAATTTGGCATCGCTGTTGAATATAATATTACCCACAACGAAATAGTAAATTTAAGAATATATATTTTTTTTCATCCATAAATCATTCTGGCATCATGTTTTGTTAAAAGTAACGGGTTATGATATATTGTACCTACCTATTGTATCTTCGCTCCAATTGGTCCAGTCGTGACGTACAGTACCTCAAATGATAGGATTAAACCAATAAAATATAATAAGACAGAAAAATAAAATACAGCAACATGTCAAAAAGGCCTTAGTTGTATATCTTCGTTTCTATAAGTCCAATCGTGACGTACAGTATCTTAAATGATAGGATTTAACCAATCAAAAACAATGAAATAGAAAAATAGAGATATAGATACAGCAACATGCCAAAAGGGCCTTAGTTGTGTATCTTCGGGTCTATCAATCTAATCATGACGTGCAGTACCTCAAATGAAAGGGTTTAGCTAATTAAATACAATAAGGTATAAAAATTAAATAGAGTAGCATGTCAAAAGGGCCTTAGTTATGTATCTTCGGTCCTATTAGTCCAATCGTCACGTACGATACCTTAAATGATAGCACTTAACTAATAGAATACAATGACTTAGAAATCAAATACAGCAACACGTCAAAAGGGCACTATTTACGTATCTTCGTTTGTAGTGGCACAATCGTGACGTACAGTACCTCAAATGATAGGATTTAACCAATCAAATACTATGAGACAGAAAAATAAAATACAGCATACATCAGCCTGTCAAAAGGGCCTGAGTTATGTATCCGCAGTCCTATTAGTCCAATCGTGAAAGGGCCTAGTTATGTATCTTCGATACTATTAGTCCAATCGTGACATACAGTACCTCAAATGATATCATTTAACCAATAGAATGCTACGACGTAGATCAAATACAGCAACACGTCAAAAGGACCTTAGGTATATATATATTTGCTCCTATATATACTATGTCAAAAGAGCCTTACTTATGTATCACCTGTCCTATAGGTCTAATCATGACATATGGAGTATAAAATGATAGGATTTATTGGAGATAATACGATGGTGGAGACAAAGTAAACATGGCGGCATGTAATAACACGGTAAACTGGCAGCAATAAAATGTAATAACCCACAGAGGTCTATGGCATATTACGTGACAGAATTTAGCGAATAGCATATGATTTGCATACGTCTACTTTTAGTCAACTTCTGTACATACGATAAACGCGAAAAAGTTCCAACATTCACTGTTAGGCATATGCCTCCCGTTCACTGCACACATTTACTGCTCCTTGACGCTGTGACGTAAATGGGATAGGATGTAACAAATAGAATGACAGAAAATTAAATAAGACAGTGCGTCAAACGTGGAATGCATCGTAGAATGTGAAATATATGAAATATATAATATACATATAAGAATATGAAATAATACACCAATTAAGAAAGATGATGTTAGTTGAGGAAGATTACACCAGGAAAAAATGTCAACATTTTTAGAATACTTAGCTAGTATTTTTAAAAAATACCAACCAGATAATAATAATCAAGCAATAGAACACTGAAAACTTTTGTTTTTAACTGTACGCCCATGAATAGCCATTTTTAAATACTACTTGATATTGTTTTTTTTTATTGTATTTTTCCCATTTGTCAAGATAATTCTTGTAGGGATATATTTATTTATAACATACGGTCTTATGGTCCTACGAACAGTATTACGGCTTTAATTTGTACGACAATGCTAATTGAGAACTATGTTTGTAATGCAATAAGAGGTCCTGATATACGAGACACCAGTGACTCATGCCCCACTGATACAAATCCGACAGGAATCTGCATTTCTATAAAAACAATAGATTATTTGTTTTGTGTATTAATTAAGTTTAGGTAAACGAACAAGACTTGCATTATAAAAGATTTTTCTAAATGTAGAATGTAAACCATATTTCGTATGCTTTGTGAAAGAGAACCAGTTTATAATATTCCGGACGACGTAAAAACATCTTTTTATTAGAATATTGGTCGATGAATTATAATCATAGTTTAAAAAATGAATTTATGTGCATATGGTCTACTACAAAAAATGTAAAACCAAAATCTTGATTAAAAAAGTGGCAACCGGTTACTTATAAAGAAATTTCCCTGCATTATTGATTTCACAAGTGAAAAAATGGGTCAACAAAGAACCAGTTTTAATTATAACAATATTTCAACATAATAGTTTTATCTTATTTTACTCAGGTGAAAAGGAAAATTATACAAAAGTGCTAAAACCACAAGCTATTCTCGATTAAGCTGAAAAATTAATTTTTAATTAAATTAATTTCAAGCTGAAAAAGAGTGTTGATTTTATTAATCAAATTGCTTCTTACCAGAACCCAATATCCAAAATTCTGAAGTGGTACCGGAAAGTGGCAGTGAAATTAATATTTAATACCGCAGTAGCCAATGCTTAGTTGTTAAATAATAGAAAAGGCGAAAAAGCGACAACCTATCATTAAGTTCAGACTGGTGTTCGCGAAGACATTTGCAAATAAAAGCAATGTTGGAACGCTCACGACCAGTTACACCCAAAAAATACCATCTCTGGCAAAGCGACGTAGGTAATAAAAAGAGAAGAAAGTGTACAAGATATTACAAAAGTTTAAGAAGAAACATGACTAGTAGAAAGACCGATAGAAAAGTTAAAATGGTTAAAACATACTGTGGAGCATGTGATGGTAAAACTGCAATATGTCTAGTGTGCTTCAATAAAGCACATTAAAATAGAATTTCACTTATACAGGAACTATTATTACGTAAAAACGTATTGTTCCTGAAGTGCCCTTATAGTATTGAAAATCGTAAATTAATATTTTCTATTAGTATGTTTTTATTGTTAATTACCTCTGTAAAAGTCAGTTATAAAATTATTTTTGTAAATTGTATTATATTTGTAAAAAAAATGGATGTAAATAATATGCCTTCGACATGCAAAAAAGCTAGATGTGAACATAAACGTAGATTGACCACTGATAACTTCTATAATAGTGTTGACTTGACTAGACAATTACTCATAGTCCATATTAAGAAATAACCGAATAGACAATCTCTACTTGTCAAAAACAACGTGAAATGGTCAGTATTTACAGTCCTGAAGAAATATGTGTGACCAAATGCAGAGATAAACGAGATGTATACATGATATATTCAGAATTTCGTTGTCAGAGGTTTAGAACTAGATCAAGAAGAGGATTGGTATTTAAGAAAGTTAATTGATCAATATAATAAATATAAATGTGGTATACACTTACGTGAACAAATGCTGAGCTACTATTCATGTAAACATATAACATATTTCTTATATAACAGTGGATATCAAAAGAAGATTTTCCTTTGCGATTTTAAACTTTCGGTCAATGAGAGTCTTTAAGGGCCAAATTCCAAGTATCTACCTATTAAAAAACTGGTAGTCCACCATTTATATTAAAATTTTCCAAAAACTGTTTTACGAAAAACTAGTTGCTGCAAATTGGTGTGTAAAGGGGTAGTGAAGCGCAATACATGATGTCGTATCCTGTTGGCATCACTTAGCCTCTCCTACTCAATTCCTATCTTCACCTCCAAGCTGGTACACACCAGTAACCTGAGCAACCTCACTGGAGACTGGGTAACCAACCCCAGTGGATGGAGGGGTCAGGGCAGACAAAGAAGGGAGCCTTGGTCCTCCGATGAAGAGGGGGTTGAGCGAAGGGTTAACAACCCTTCTTTGTAGAACTCAATTGTTGCGAATACAATGGCTAATGAAACAAACGGACGGATCTCACAACGACGAACTCAGCTCAGAAAAATGGACATGATTATGGATTTAAAATTTGGAACCTGGAACGTGCGAACCTTCTTAAAGGCAGGAGCGATGATAAGTATGGCAGAAGAACTTTAAAAATACGGGGTTGAAATATTGGCACTGTAGGAAATCAGATGGAAGAGCCAGGGAGAAATTCATAAGAATAAATTCTCACTATACTACTTCGGAAATGAAATGAGACAAGGTGAAAGAGGAGTCGGGTTTATGGTAACCAAAAAACTGCGAAAAGCCATTATCGCATTTACACCAATATCAGATAGAATTTGCACCATAAGATTTAAAGGTAAATTTCATAACGTGACAATGGTTAATGTATATGCACCGACGGAAGACGCTGATGAAGAAGACGTTGAAAGATTCTACGGAGAACTACAGGATGTATGTGATAAAATCCAAAGACACGATGCTGTTATAACGTTAGGCGATTTTAATGCTAAACCGGGGAGAGAAGAAACGTTTGCAAATATATTTGGGAAACACAGTTTGCACACTGAAACCAGTCAAAATGGACTCAGGGTGGCACAGTTCGCAGCAGCAAATAATTACGTAGTTGTCAGTACTAACTTCCAGAGAAAAGAAATCCATAAAGCAACATGGAAAAAAGCAAATTAAATTGACCATATACTTATCTTAAAAAGATGGGCAACAGACATAACTAATGTTATTCAAATTAAAAAATGGAATGTAGAAGGATTCAAAAGCTCAACAAAGAGACAAGATTACAGAAATGCTCTCCAAATAAAACTCAACCGAACTAGAGAGGAAGATACTGCAGAGGAGGGATAAAGACAATTAAAAACAATTATAACGGAGTCAGCATAGGAAACTGTCGGAAAAGCCAAAAGGCAAAGAAATGCGGAATAGTATGATGATGAATGCAGAACTGCATTCTAGAGGAAAAAAGGCAAGCTAGGCCTAACCAACTTCAAAGAAACACAAGAAATAGCGGTGAGATTTATAACGAAAAAAGAACACAAGCGACTAGAATATGCAGAAGAAAGAAAAAAGAGGCTATGAAAAAGCAAGTACAAGAAATCGTAAAGCATAACAAGAGACGCGAAAGCAGAAAATTCTATAAATCCATAAAAGAAAGCACACAGTTACTTAGACCAAAACTAACGATATACAAAGACAAGGACGGAGAACTACTAACAGAGAAGTAAAAAATTATAATGACATGGAAACAATATTTCTAAGAAAATCTAAATGCAGACAACGAAAATGATCAAAATGATCAGAACGAGACAATCAGGCGGAGCTGCATATCGAAAATCCGAGTTATGAAGAAGTAGTTCAGATAATAAATAAACTAAAAAACAAAAAAGCACCAGGAACGGACGGAATTTCGGCAGAATTATTAAAGCATGGAGGATCCGAACTCTGGAAAAAAATCCATTACCTGATAACATTAATATGGACGAAGGAGCAAATGCCAAAGGAATGGACAGTTGGCCTCATACATCCAATATATAAAAAAGGAGATAAGAGAGAATGCCAGAATTATAGGCCAATTACATTGCTAAATGTAATATACAAAATTCTTTCTGGTATAATCTACAATAGATTGTGAGAATACTCCGAAAATATAATTGGTGATTATCAAAATGGATTCAGACCAAATAGAGCCACTACATATAACATATTCATACTAAGAACGATACAAGAAAAAGCTTATGAATACGACATAGACCTATATAATATGTATATAGACTTTAAACAAGCTTTTGATAGTGTGAAAAGAGACAGAATGCTGGAAGACCTTTGTAATCTAGGTATACCTAAGAAATACATCAGCCTCATAAAAATGACGTTGCAGGATTCAAAAGCCGCAGTCAAAGTAGATGGAGAACTGACTTCCCTGTTTAACATCAACATGGGAGTAAGACAGGGAGATGCCCTATCAACCATGCTATTCAACCTAGTTCTTGAGGCAGTCATCAGAAAAACCAATATAACCGGCCATATAAACACCAAATCATTACAAATTACTGCATATGCAGACTATGTAGCCATCATTAGTAGGAATAAGCCACGACTAATGGAAGTGTTCAAACAAATTGATCCTGAAGCAAGAAAAAGAGGTCTCAAAATAAACGAAACAAAAACGAAGTATATGACAGTCAAAAGAATAACTGACAATGAAAATAATATCACAATAGACAACTATACTATCGAATGAGTGGATGCCTTTACATATCTCGGCACAGAAATCAATCAGAAGAACTCCGTAAGTAGCGAAATTAATGCACGTATTTCCAGCGGGAATCGTACATACTATGCTAATAAAAGATTGATGACATTGAAATTATTAGACAAAATAACCAAAATGACTATCTACAGAACACTGATTAGACCCGTAGTAACCTAAGGATGTGAAACTTGGGTAATGACGAAAAAAGATGAAGCCCAACTCAGGACATTCGAGAGAAAAATACTGAGGAAAGTATATGGCCCGGTACAAGAGGAAGATGGCACATGGAGAATCAGGAGAAACGTCGAGGTTAATGAGTTAAATGAAGGTTATGACATTGTAAGATTTGTGAAAAGTCAAAGACTGTCATGGCTGGGATATGTGCAGAGACAAAACGATGCAAAAACAACAAAGAAAATGGTACAATGGAAGCCCATAGGAAGGCGAAAAAAGGAAGGCCTAGAACGAGATGGTTGGATGACGTGGAAGACGACCTAAAAACAATGAACATGAGACAATGGAGAAGAAGGGCACAAGAAAGATCTGAATGGAAGGACATAGCCAGATAGGCAAAGACCCATTCAGGGCTATGATGCCAAAAGAAGAAGAAGAAGAAGGTGCAGCAAATTAGTATCAGTTATTCATTCTAATGTAAAAAGTTTTTTATTATTATTTTTTATTTTTCTTTAATTATTTTTAACTTTTAAAGCAACATTTCCACAAATTTTATTATAGTAAATCAAAAATTATACATTTACATAGTTATTTATTATTTTAATAGAAAACAAACAAACATGAACAGTGCACTGGTAGCATAAACAATATATTTTAAATTTAATTTAAAACAAAAAAAATATATTAAACATAAACAAACAAAATTTAACCAAAAATTAATACTAATTTTAAAAAACTAACTGGCACCGTCTGTACATCAACATATTTTATTGGAGACGAACGTTTTTCTCGTATTTGTCAATTTTACCATAATAATACAAATATTACTTATCTGTTGCTGCCAGCGGCAAAATTCGTTTCGATCGTTCATTCATAATTTTTCACAATTCTCTTGGAAAAATTACCTGCTAAATTAAATATGCAACTAAACCATAATAATAAATCCGAGAACCCTAAACCGGTCGGGGCGGTCGGTAAGGTTGTAGACCTATCGGTCTGTGAACGAAAACGGATCGATATATCTATCTATGTTTCAAATAAATATATATATTTTGGCAACATCTCGTGATACTGTATTGACGCAAGACACAATGATTTGACCTATAGGGAGTTAAAATGTCTGTTGAGTGTAAAAAAATAAATATATAAAAAAATCGAAAAATTTAAACACTGACAACGGTGTCAAGCCTAAAAAGATACACTAAACGAATATACATGACTTATAATTTGAATGCGTAATTTGAATATATATTATATATATATTATATTATATATATATATATATATATATATATATAAATATATATATATATATATATATATATATAATATATATATATATATATATATATATATATATATATATATGCACCAGAGATGCAACCAATGATAATACAGAAAATGTTGCATTGGCCGTCGTGCGATGTAGTCAAAGTGGCGGTTGAAAAATCCGTTACACTTTGACCTACTTTTTCTTCTATAAAAGAAACGCACCACGGCCAGGAAATCAGACTGGGTCAGGATATGTCCGCCAGTCCAGCCTTCCAGGCAAGTCGAGATCCTCAGGTTGATTAAGTTCCTTGAGCCTCTCAAACCAACTTCTGACTTTCATTTCGAACGCACCTTTGGCAAAGTTCTTACCAGAACCCTTGTCGGTTTCCGAGCGGGAACCAGGCGGCCATTTTTGGACATTTATTTGTGCAATTTAGACTTTGTCTAAATTTGCTAATAAAGCGTCCAGAACGTCGGCGTATTTGATCTGTGTTTTCGCCTTAGGCGAATTCTGATAAAATACGTAATTGCAGCCGCGTTTTCTTTGTCTTTATCAAGATCTAAGATTAACGCGGAAAAACTTACAAGTCGTGTAAGAGAATTCCGCTAAGTCCTTTGTGCAAAGGGCTTAGACGCTTATTTCGCGGATATCCTCAAGGGAGACCGCATAATAAAGAAAACCCTTGTGTTTTATTTCTTTACCCTTATTTTTGTATTTCTCTTTCAGCGAGTACACTGCAATAAGTTGGTAAGAAATTTTGGTTTTCTTTATGTGAATTTTACATGCGATTTATACACTGTTATATATTTCATGATAATTGATATTGTATGTATTTTCATTGTTTTATTGTTTTATATATGTCTTACAGGTATTTGTGAAGAAATCTTAAATATAACATTATTGATTTTTCTCTTTCAGCACTTGACCTTGTCAAACTTGTTTTGCTAGTTGTACTTGTAATATCGATTTTCTACCTTTACAGGACGGTGAACCTTGTTTGTTCTCTTTCAGGGATTTTAATTCGTAATATTTAAAAATATATTTAGACTACACTGTTATTTATTACTGCCTTATTTGTCTTATAAACAATTGCATTATTATTTATTTATTTACAGGAAATAACTTATGTGTTAATTTAACCATTTATTTTCCTATTTTCGACTTAGGAAATTTTTCATAAACAATACTTGTTTATTTGATATAACTATTTTTATAGTGTAGTTTTGTTATAATTTTATTGCTGTTTATTCCGAATTAAACTATTCCCCACAGGTTCCCGAAGGAATTAGGTCTCTACGACACTTAGAAATATTCCTTTATTCTTGTGATAATTGATAATTTTCCTATGTTTACTAATTTGATAATTTGTTTATAAAACTTTGACTTGCAATTATTACTAACCAGACTCTCTTACAGATTCTTAGGCTTAGATTAATTGCGTAATTATCTTCCAGATCCAAGGCCTGGAGATAATTACACTTTCTTTCAGATTCTTAGGTTAAGACTGATTATTATTATTATTATACTTTGCATATTTGATCTCTTTATTTGTTTATAACAATAAACGTTTACTTGTGCATCCTTTATATCATTTTAATCCTAGCTAGGGGTGACATAGCACGAGCCTATGGCCACCGATCGAGATCGATACGATCTACGGTCCAATACAGCTATGGACAGAGCGGTCAACGAACTCTCTCTTCCTGAGGGAACTGAGAGTCCAACACGTTACCGACAGTCGTGTCGCTGTGGTTGATCTGCGGGAGGTTGCGGATCACCATCAGTCGCTCTATCCGCGGAGGCGGATGACCTAAGGACTCGTTGTGATTCCATTTGAGGTCTGCAAAAATGAGAAACAAAAGGAACAAGAAAAGGGGGTGGAAAGAAAAGAAACGCAAAGACAAGTTTCTTTGTTTATTAATTGTCGAATGTATCGTTGGCAGTTCGGCAGAATTTTCCCAAACACAAGAGTATATCTCAGGTTTCTCTCCCTCTGTGAATGACGTGTAAAATGAGACACGACTCGTACTCAACTCGAGTTGCCTGCTCGTATTACGGAGCACGAAAGTTTGTATTTCGGATCGAGCGAGGTTGCCCTTTCGGAAACCGTCTTTCGTACCCGTATAGAACAGCTTGCAACTAGTAAGTCGAGTTTAGAGTATCGTGTTCATGTACGGTATCGTAAATAGGTAGAGTAGAGTAGAATGATCACGAGAACCTGAGAGGTACCTTAAAAAGAAAGATATTAACGAACAAGGTATGAAGTGTAAGTGGTGTACGTAGATAAATGAGAGTATGAAATAAAGGCAAACAACGTGGTAAGTTTATATGTATATGCTAAACGGTAACTAGGTAGGAAAGAAAGTATACACATAAATATAATAACCTCTATACTAGTATATACGAGAAATCAAGTATAAACAAAATAGAATAAATGCTGTAAAAGAGAATAAGGTATGGTTATCAATTACAACGGCTGAAAGTAAAATGGGTTAACATACGCAGATAATAACTGTAGCAACAACGTTGCGGCAGTAAACACATAAATACCAGTTTATCAATAATAATATACACATATATTAATAAGAAGGTTGGTAAAAGGTCAATAATCAAAGCAACAATACTGTTGAGCAAAAATACACCTGTAATCTGTAAAAGAGCCCACAACGAATGTTCTTTGCGGGAAAGAACAACGAGTAGTAAGAAGTAAACACAAATACAAGGTTCATATATATATATATATATATATATATATATAAATATATATATATATTATATATATATATATATATATATAGTCGATAAATAGGAAAATAAAATGGTTAAATTAACACATAAGTCATTTCCTGTAAATAAATTAATAATAATTCAATTGTTTATAAGGCAAATAAGGCAATAATGAAATAACAGTGTAGTTTTAAATATTTCAAATATTACGAATTAAAATCCCTGAAAGAGAACAAACAAGGTTCACCGTCCTGAAAGAGGTAGAAAATCGATATTATACGAGTACAACTAGCAAAACCAGTTTAGTCAAGGTCAAGTGCTGAAAGAGAAAATCAATAATGTTAAAATTATGATTTCTTCACAAATACCTGTAAGACATATATATAAAACAATAAACAATAAAGTACATATAATATCAAATTATCAAGAAATATATAACAGTGTAATTCGCATGTAAATTTACCATAAAGAAAACCAAAATTCCTTACCTGCTTTTTGCAGTGTATCGCTGAAAGAGAAATACGGTGCAAAAATAAGGGTAAAGAAATAAAACACAAGGGTTTCTTTATTATGCGGTCTCCCTTTGAGGATATCCGCGAAGTTAGCGTCTAAGCCCTTTGAACAAAGGACTTAGCGGAATTCTCTTACACGACTTGTAAGTTTTCCCGCTTTAATCTTAAATCTTGATAAAGACAAAGAAAACGCGGCTGCAATTACGTATTTTATCAGAATTCGCCTAAGGGCGAAAGCACAGATCAAATACGCCTTCAGATAACGACGTTCTGGACGCTTTATCAGCAAATTTAGACTAAGTCTAAATTGCACAAATAAATGTCCAAAAATGGCCGCCTGGTTCCCGCTCGGAAACCGACAAGGGTTCTGGTAAGAACTTTGCCAAAAGGTGCGTTCGAAATAATAAAACAGAAGTTGGGTTGAGAGGCTCAAGGAACTTAATCAACCTGAGATCTCGGCTTGCCTAGAAGGCTGGACTGGCGGACATATCCTGACCCAGTCTCATTTCTTGGCCGTGGTGCGTTTCCTTTATAGAGGAAAAAGTAGGTCAAAGTGTAACGGATTTTCTAACCGCCACTTTGCCTACATCGCACGACGACCAATGCCCAATTTTCTGTATTATCATTGGTTGCATCTCTGGTGCATTTTGGCCAATGATAATAGCGAAAATGAGCAGCAGCGTCCAGAATTATGATTGGCTGCACCTAGGTTGCATATTGACCAATCCCAATTCAGGAGGCTGGGCGACAGTCGTGTCATCAGGTGCCACCAATCACGCACCTCGATGTTCATCGCCCTTCCTTCTGGAGTTTTATTCAAATTTTAATGGGTTAAAAATCGAAAAGGTTTCATATAAAAGTTAATTTTACTTTAAATATGGGACATTTTCGGATTTACAGTCAGTCTGGTTTTACCCTTAGAGGGTAGCCCCAGGGCTCTTCACTTTGAAGGGCTCTGAAAAGTTCTAAAGACTCTGACGCTGAGTTTTTTTCTACTTAGAAATTGTGAGTTTTATTTCTAAAGTACCTACAACACCTGTAGCATTGTCTTTTTCAAGATAATGCCCTAATCAGAGCGTACCGGCTAACTACGCAATATTTCACAATATTGCGCAATAGTTAGAGATATTAGTAAACATGGTTATAGCACCAAGTTGCATTTCAATTACCTACGTTTACTAATAATCACCCGGAGACGACATGGCGCCCAACAAAATCGAACGCACCACGACTCAGAGTCAGAGAGTCTCGTGCTCCAAGTGATCCAACATCACAACAGTTCCAACACGAGGCCTGCATCAAAACCACTCAAGAAAACAGCGGGGAGATGCATCGGATGTTAGTACGTTACACACTAACATGCCGATATCCACCTTCTGCAGCCTGAAACCGTCGATGTGTTAGATTTTTCGAGCCACCCGACTTCGACGCCGTACCTGATGCACGATGGATGTCCCCGGAGTAGCCAGTCCCTGCCTGCCCTACCATTATGGGTCCAGAGTCACCACGGAGGCTCAGGTAAACTCGCCTACAATTCACCGGCGACATGCAGAAGGTACCGACAGGGCTAGAACGGGATGTAGCAGCCGACAACCGACCACATCGCCGAGGATGGACCTGCAGATGCTGTCCACAACACCGACCACCGCCTGTGAGTGTTTTGTGCAGTGCAAGTGCGCGTTTCGCGAGTGTTACGCGAGTGAAAGTGTTAGAGAACTGTAAGTACATTTGACAATATGGACATATCCATTTTTTTTTTGTATATATTTAATGCATTTTTTCTTTTCTATAATTATGAATTGTAAAAAAATTGTTTTTCTTAAGGTTGTTAATAAAAATCAGCTTTTTTTATCAGCCTCAGAGTCTCCAAAGCAGGGGGGATGTCATCAGGTGCCACCAATCACGCACCTCGATGTTCATCGCCCTTCCTTCTGGAGTTTTATTCAAATTTTAATTGGTTAAAAATCGAAAAGGTTTCATATAAAAGTTAATTTTACTTTAAATGTGGGACATTTTCGGATTTAGTCAGTCTGGTTTTACCCTTAGAGGGTAGCCCCAGGGCTCTTCACTTTGAAGGGCTCTGAAAAGTTCTAAAGACTCTGACGCTGAGTTTTTTTTCTACTTAGAAATTGTGAGTTTTATTTCTAAAGTACCTACAACACCTGTAGCATTGTCTTTTTCAAGATAATGCCCTAATCAGAGCGTACCGGCTAACTACGCAATATTTCACAATATTGCGCAATAGTTAGAGATATTAGTAAACATGGTTATAGCACCAAGTTGCATTTCAATTTCCTACGTTTACTAATAATCGCCCGGAGACGACAGTCGTGTCGTCTCTGGAATTAATAAGCCATGGAAAAACGTAAAAGCAACTATGTGCATTTCCTATGGTTATTAATATCGCCATGATCTAACATTGCGCAATATTGCATAACATTGCGATGTTAGTCCAGGACGCTCTTTTGGGGCATTGTCTTGAAAAGGACAATGCCTGTATGTTTTATTAAGGTTGTGGAAATAAAACAAACATCTCTGAAGGAAAAAAAAAAGTCAACAACAGAGTCTTATTGGTGGTGTTGGAAAATTGCCGAGTCCTTCAAGTGAGGAGCTCGACGGCTACTCTCTGAGAGTAAAACCGGTACTGACTAGAGATCCGAAAATGTCCCGTATTTAAAGTTATTTTAACTTTTATACGAAACTTTTTCATTTCTCAACCAATTGAAATTATTAAAAGTTAAAAAAAGGAAGGACTAGGCAAAGTCGAGACGCTTGATTGGTGCGTCTGGACGTCACCCCCCCCCCGCTTTGAAAGGCTCTGAGGTTGATAAAAAAAACTTTTGATTTTTATTAACACTCAAAGAAAAATAAAAATTTTTACAAGTCAAAAAATGGTAAAAAATGCTTAAAAAATGAATAAACTTAATGTCTTTTAAAAGTTTCTACTTGCAGTTCTCTAACACATACACTGCACTCGCGTCGCGTAGCACTACACTTGCACAAACACCCACTGGCGGTGCCCGGTGTGGTGGACATCATCTTCTGCAGGTTCCTCCTCGGCGATGTGGGCGATCGTCGGCCGCTACGTCCCATTCTAGCCCTGTCGGTACCTTCTGCATGTCGCCGGTGGATCGTAGGCGAGTTTTACCTGAGCCTCCGTGGTGCTCTGGACCACATACTGGTAGGGCAGGCAGGGACTGGCTACTCCGGGGACATCCATCGTGCATCAGGTACGGCGTCGAAGTCGGGTGGCTCGAAAATATCACACATCGACGGTTTCAGAGCTGCAGATGGTGGATATCGGCATATTAGCGTTTACTTACTAATATCCGATGTTTGTCGCCGGTGTTTGGTGCAGGCATCGTGTTGGAACTTTTTGCGGATTTTTCGCTGGAGCATGAGGACTCTGGACTCCCAGAGTCGTAGAGCGTTCGATTTCGTTGGGCGCCATGTCGTCTCTGGAATTAATAAGCCATGGAAAAACGTAAAAGCAACTATGTGCATTTCCTATGGTTATTAATATCGCCATGATCTAACATTGCGCAATATTGAATAACATTGCGATGTTAGTCCAGGACGCTCTTTTGGGGCATTGTCTTGAAAAGGACAATGCCTGTATGTTTTATTAAGGTTGTGGAAATAAAACAAACATCTCTGAAGGAAAAAAAAAGTCAACATCAGAGTCTTATTGGTGGTGTTGGAAAATTGCCGAGTCCTTCAAGTGAGGAGCTCGACGGCTACTCTCTGAGAGTAAAACCGGTACTGACTAGAGATCCGAAAATGTCCCGTATTTAAAGTTATTTTAACTTTTATACGAAACTTTTTCATTTCTCAACCAATTGAAATTATTAAAAGTTAAAAAAAGGAAGGACTAGGCAAAGTTGAGACGCTTGATTGGTGCGTCTGGACGTCAGTCGTGACGTCCAGGCGTACCAATCACGCGCCTCGACTTTGCCTAGTCCTCCCTTTTTTTTAACTTTTAAAACTTTTAATTATTTTAATTGGTCGAGAAATGAAAAGGTTTCATATAAGAGTTAAAATACTTTAAATATGGGACATTTCCGGATCTCGCTCTCAATACCGGTTTTACCCTCAGCGGGTAGCCGTCGAGCTCTTCACTGGAGGACTCGGCAATTTTCACACCAAACCGTAAAAGACTCTGACGCTGAGTTTTTTTCTACTTAGAAATACTGTGTTTCATTTCTAAAGTACCTACACCACCTGCAGCATTGTCTTTTTACAAGATAATGACCTAATCAGAGCGTACCGGCTAACTACGCAATATTTCACAATATTGCGCAATAGTTAGATGGTATTAGTAAACATGGTTATGGCACCGAGATGCATTTTAATTTCCTACGTTTACTAATAATCGCCCGGAGACGACAGTCGTGTCGGTAATTTGGATGTCCTGGATTTCCCTCGGGAGAGGGAACCTCCGGAGAAGCCAAATTATCCGCTCTATCCATGTTCCTATGTGACCTTAAAGTGTAAGTACGGTCTGTGGCCATAGACCTGGCTATGCCACTATTATAAGGAAGCAAAAAGGATTAAGTAATAAATAAAGTTTATTGTTATTAATAATGCAATAATAATCGAGCAAATAACAATAGATATCTTAAGAATAAGAATCTGAAAGGGAAAAGTGCGTAATTGTCTTTAGGTCACTGATCTAGAGGACAATTGCGCATTAGTCTAGTCCTAAGAATCTGTAAGAGAGTTCTGATTAGTAAATAATTACAAGCCAAAATTTATATGCAAAATATGAAATTAATAAACATAGAAAATTATCAACTGTCAAAAAAAATCAAAGGATATTTCTAGGTGTCGTAGAGACCTAACTCCTTCGGGAACCTGTGAGGAATAGTTTAATTCGAAATAAACAACAATAAAATTATAACAAAACTACGCTGTAAAAAAACTATTTCAAATAAACAAGTATTATTTATGGAAAATTTGCTAAGTCGATAAAGAGAAAATAAAATGGTTAAATCAACACATAAGTTATTTCCTGTAAATAAATAATAATAATTCAATTGTTTATAAAGCAAATAAGGCAATAATGAAATAACAGTGTAGTTTAAATATTTCAAATATTACAAGTTATAAATCCCTGAAAGAGAACAAACAAGGTTCACCGTCCTGAAAGAGGTAGAAAATCGATATTGTAGAAGTATAACTAGAGAAACAAGTTTTAGTCAAGGTCAAGTGCTGAAAGAGAAAATCAATAATGTTAAATATTATGATTTCTTCACAAATACCTGTAAGACATATAAAACAATAAAATACATACAATATCAAATTACCTAGAAATATATAACAGTGTAATTTCGCATGTAAAACTTACATAAAGAAAACCAAAATTTCTTACCTACTTATTGCAGTGTATCGCTGAAAGAGAAAATACAGTACAAATAAGGGGAAAGAAATAAAACACAAGGGTTTATCTTTTTTGTGCGGTCTCCCTTAAGGATATCCGCGAAATTAGCGTCTAAGCCCTTTGAACAAAGGACTTAGCGGAATTCTCTTACACGACTTGTAAGTTTTCCCGCGTTAATCTTAAATCTTGATAAAGACAAGATTAACTCGGCTGCAAGTACGTATTTATTTAGAATTCGCCTAAGGGCGAAAGCACAGATCAAATACGCCTTCAGGTACGACGTTTTCGGACGCTTTATCAGCAAATTTCGACTAAGTCGAAATTGCATAAATAAATGTCCAAAAATGGCCGCCGCTGGTTCCCGCTCGGAAACCGACAAGGGTTCTGGTTAGAACTTTGCCAAGGTAGCGTTCGAAATAAAAGTCAGAAGTTGGTTTGAGAGGCTCAAGGAACTTAATCGACCTGAGATCTCGGCTTGCCTTAGGAGGCTGGACTGGCGGACATATCCTGACCCAGTCTGATTTCCTGGCCGTGGTGGGTTTCCTTTATAGAGGAAAAAGTAGGTCAAAGTGTAACGGATTTTTCAACCGCCACTTTGCCTACATCGCACGACGACCAATGCCCAATTTTCTGCATTATCATTGGTTGCAACTCAGGTGCATTTTTGGCCAATGATAATAGCGAAAATGAGCAACAGCGTCCAGAATTATGATTGGCTGCACCTAGGTTGCATATTGACCAATCCCAATTCAGGAGGCTGGGCGACATCCCCCCCGCTCTCGAAGATCTGCAGGTGATTGAAGTTCCCTTAAACATTTATTGACAAAAAACAAGATTTTTACAATAAAATACAGTACATAAGTGTTTACAATAAAGTACAATACAAAACATAACACAATACATTGTTTTTATAAACAAAAGGAAAATGTTCCTGAACATATTAACTTGAATATGTAATTGCAAATTTGCAAGATAAAAGGAAAATATTCCTAACTATATTATATTAAAATTGTCTTTAAAAAAACTACTCATATCTGAATAGAAGGTCTTAAAGGAAAATATTCCTATAAATGTTCATTAAAAACTACTCATATTTGAATAGAAAATGTTCAAGGAAAATATCCCTTAAAAAATATAATAGTAATTGTTCATATTATATTTAAAATGTCTTTTCATTAAAAAGGAATGTCTTTAAAATAATTAAATGTCTTACACACCACGTCACTCGGCGTCTTCTCCGACGGCGGCGTCGAGTCTAGGAGGTGGTGCTGGGCGGATGTCATCCACGTGGATCAGCCGGTCGACGTCGTTGTCTCGGTGGACTTCATAGGTATGTTCGCCGGCTGCGCGGATGACGGAGTGAGGGCCGGTCCATGTCTCGCCGAAATTCCCTCTTTGATGATTTCTCACCAATATTTGTTGGCCTGGAAGGTATGTAGGTGGGGCTCTAGCATCGGGATTATCCGGGAACAAGTTCCTAGCATAGATTGTGGCCTTCTGGACCGCTTTCTGAACTCGTTGTTCCCGGTTTTCTCGGATGTTGGCCTGGTATTGGGTCTCCTAGTCTCGTCTGGGTCGATAACCGAGGAGGAGCTCTGCTGGCGTCTGGCCGGTGGCGTCGTTGTTTCGTGTTCTTAGTGTAAACACGATGTCGCCGACGTAGGTGTCCCATCGGGGGTCCTCTGGAGACGACACTCTTGCTCTGAGCCCTTTCTTGAGCTCCTGGACGCGCCTCTCGATGGGGTTGGCCCTTTGGTGGTAAATAGGGGCCTTCTCGTGGGTGATTGTGTGGCGTCGGAGGAACCTCTCCCAGTTGTTCGTCCGGAATTGAGGTCCGTTGTCGGTGATGACTACGGACGGTCTTCCCCATCGGTTGCAGACTTCGTCCTGGAGGAAGGCTACAATGTCTTTGGACTTGGCGGCAGTGGTGCACCTGTATTCCACCCAGTTGCTAAGGCAATCCATGGCGAAGAGGATGTAGCGGTTCCTTGTTCCTCGAGCTGGAGGATAGGGACCTAGAACATCGAATGAGATCCTCTCCCATGGACTGGTAGGATCCCTCAGCACAAGTGGAGCTCTCGGTTGTCTCTTGGAGGCTTTGGTGGTGGCACACTTCAGGCAGGTCCTTACATGGTGGATTATGTCCTTGGACATCATCGGCCAAAAGTATAGTTCGCGGATAGCTCTATAAGTTTCTTCCTGTCCTGGATGGTTGGCTTCCTCGCTGTCGTGGTAAACTTGCAGAACCTCAGCTCGGAAGCAACCAGGGACTAGAAGTATCTTTGAGCCATCCTGGAGTCGGTATGCAGTGTCGTTTTCTACTACGAACTCCTCGAGAAGGCTTTGTTCGGCCTCGTCTTGTGGACCTCTGTCTTGAATGCGTCTCCAGCGGGCGATGAATCGTTGGACTCCGTGGTGGGTACGGTGAGCCCTCAGGATTCGTTGTTGGAGTGGCATGTCTTGTAGGTCATCCAGGATGGGGTGGTCGGCACCGTCCTCCTGGTCGTCTAGCAGGCACAGCAACGGCGATGTATCTTCGTCCGTCATGGCTCGCTGTGGCCAAACTAGGCGGTCAACCTCGGCGTCGGCGTCGTGGAGCGTCTCCTCCTCGGAAGTTGGATGGCGGGATAGATGATCCGGCAGCTGGTTATCCTTTCCGGCGACGTGGACGACTCTGAAGTTAAATTCTTGAAGTAGTAGAGCCCATCGTGAAAGCTTGGCTTTGTCGGATTTATATCGGTCTAGCCACAGCAGAGCCCTACTATCAGTATACAGGGTGAAGGCTTGGTCCTGTAGGAAGTGCTTAAATCGTTTTCAGGGCCCATATTACGGCGAGGCATTCTTTTTCGTCAATATGGTACCTCTTCTCAGCTGGCTTCAGCTTGGTGCTACCATATGCGATTATTTTCCTGTTGTTAGGTTCACCTTGGAACAATACGGCCCCCATGCCTATTTCGGATGCGTCTGTTTGCAAGCTAAAGGGCAGGCTAGCATCTGGCCGTTGGAGTTCCAATTTGTTGGCTATGGCGTTCTTGATGGAATTGAACGCCCTGTCAGCTACTTCGTTCCATTGGAAACGATGTTTTCCCGCTGTTAAATCAGTCAGCGGGGTCACCATCTCCGCGAAGTTTGGAACGAAGTCTCGGAGCCAGCTGGCAGTGCCAATAAATGACCTCAGTTGGCGGAGAGTCTTCGGTACGGTGAACCCTTGGATTTTGGCTTATGCCGTTCCATCGGTTGTGTATTGGTGGAAGTGATCGTATGGCCCAGATAGTCAAGTTCTTTTGCGGCGAACTGGCACTTCTTAAGTGATACCCACAGGCCGTGAGTACGGAGTCGTTCCAGGACCAAGTGGAGATGCCTCTGGTGCTCCTCCCATGTGGACGAATAAATGATGATATCGTCCATGTATACTTTGACGAATTCGTCCACGTAGCCGGCGAAGACGGTGGTCACCAGCTTTTGGAACGCAGCAGGTCCATTCTTTAACCCAAATGGCATCACCGTGAATTCATATTGCGACCCATCAGGAAGGCTGAAGGCGGTGATCTCCCTGGACTCCTCGGCCAGCGGAATCTGCCAGAAACCGCTCTTCAGGTCGAGGGTGGTGAAGACCTTGGCAAGGCCGAGTTCCTTGATGCTATCGTGTATGGGTGGTAGGTTGGATACTTCATCCACGGTGATTGCGTTGATTTTGCGGTAGTCAACGCAGAATCTGGGTGTTCCATCCTTCTTGGATACAATTACAACAGGGCTGTTGTATGGACTTCTGCTGGGACGAATAACGCCCGCCGAGAGCATGTCCTGGACTTCGGTGTACATGACTTGCTTCTTCGGTGTTGAGTATTTGTACGGCCTAGTGTTGATAGGCCTGGAGTCTGTCAGCTTGATGACCATCTTGGTGGCTCGTGTTGTTGGCTCGTGTTGTTGGCTGGCGGACTCTGTCGTCGAAAACGTCTTGGTACGTTTCCAGCAGCTGTTTCACTACATCCTTCGCAAAGTCTGGAGCTTGTTCTTCCCTCAGGAGGTGGGTGTTGTTGGTGGTGGTGTTGACTCTCGTAGATGGCTCCAAGAACAGAGTGTGGCGGCTGACGGTCCCAACGTGGAGGCACTTCCTGGTAATATCTATCAGGACCTCCTCTGCCTTCAGCCATGGCATGCCTAGCACTAAGTCGTGGTGGAGGTTTTCTACTAGACGACATCGGACCTTACTTGTCAGCTGGTCATTGAAGGTGATGTCGACATCTACTACTCCTAGACTCTCGAAGGAATGGCCTTGTTTAGCCAGCTGCACCTCGGCGGGGTCGTTCTTTACCATTTCCTGCTCAACCAGGCCTACACTGATGAAATTTGATGTGGCACCAGTGTCTATCATGGCCATGATTCTTACTGAGTTGACCTCCGCGGAGATCCTTGGTGATGGTGAGGAATCGACTTTGACATGAAGTGTATTCAGCTGGGGCACCATTCTGGTAGGTTCTAGTTCTCGACGGTGCCTCCGTCGGAGTTTCCCTGACGTGGTGGTGGGCCTCGTGGTGAAGGTGTTGGAGCGGAACGGGCTCCCTGACTATTATTTTGACTTTGATTGAAGTTCTGGTTGTTACCGTGTTGATTACGGTTGTTGTTGTGTTGGTTGCCGTTGTGACTACGGCCGTTGAAGTTGTTTCTGTTGTTGTTGTTGTCTCGGTTACGCCATTCCTGCAGGGTCTCGGACTGGCGAGGACGGTCGTTGCGTTGTGGGGCTTGGTTTGGATTCTGCTGGGGTTGAGGACGACTTCCAGCTGGATTTGACGTCTCCTCGTGCTGCTTTGGAGCGGCACTGGCAGGTGTAGATGCTTTAATGTCCATTTCTAACTCATCTACGGTGCGACGGAGGTCCTCTTCAGTCCGTGGTGGATTAACCCTCAGGAACTTCCGTAGTTCCGGGCGTAACTGATCCG
>OU898284.1:50569229-50588229 GCA_918026665.1 Diabrotica balteata
TAATTGTCCTCTAGAGCAGTGACCTAAAGGCAATTACGCACTTTTCCCTTTCAGATTCTTAGTCTTAAGATATCTATTATCATTTACTTGATTAATATCGTATTATTAATAACAATAAAACTTTATTTAATATACTTTAATCCTTTGCTTCCTTATAATAGTGGTCTATGGCCACTGACCGTATTTACTCCCTAAGGTCATATAGGAACATGGATAGAGCGGATAATTCGGCTTCTCCAGAGGTCCCCTCTCCCGAGGGAAATCCTGGACAACCTAATTACCGACATGGCGCCCAACCCTTATTACGAACTGGATCACACCCTGAAGATACAGTCTCCACACCGCCTGCGACGTCAGGCCAAGCAGCTCCCGACCTAGCAGCCCAGCAACAGCCTGCGACGTCAGGCCAAGCAGCGATCCAAGACCTCTACAACTCCCTAGCAGTTCTGACGCAAGCAGTGACGGCCCTTACCCTACACACCACCACGAAGGCGGAAGTTCCACCACCAGCACCCGTACCAACCCCAGCACCACGATGGAGGCCAACACTGAAGAAATTTTCCGGAGCAGATCACGAAAGTCCGGAAGAATTTGCGACAACAGCGACAGAACACCTCACCAGCATGGGAATTGAAGAAAGACAATGGACCGCATACTTATTAGAGCATGGTTTGGATGGAGAAGCCGCCACATGGGCTACAAGTCATGCAGCCCCCAACCTCGACCACAGAGTCTTTTTCGGAAGGCTGATAGACTACTTCAGCCATTCCAGCCGCTTCTCCAAGCTTCTGGCCAAACTATACGGCCACAGGCAACGTTCCGAGTCTGCAGCGGAATTCATAACCTCCAAAATGGCATTATTCAATAGAGTAGCACCCGCCACCCGAGATGAAGACCGATGCACGATCATTACGGATCAGTTACGCCCAGAACTACGGAAGTTCCTGAGGGTTAATCCACCACGGACTGAAGAGGACCTCCGTCGCACCGTAGATGAGTTAGAAATGGACATTAAAGCATCTACACCTGCCAGTGCCGCTCCAAAGCAGCACGAGAAGACGTCAAATCCAGCTGGAAGTCGTCCTCAACCCCAGCAGAATCCGAACCAAGCCCCACAACGCAACGACCGTCCTCGCCAGTCCGAGACCCTGCAGGAATGGCGTAACCGAGGCAACAACAACAACAACAGAAACAACTTCAACGGCCGTAGTCACAACGGCAACCAACACAACAACAACCGTAATCAACACGGTAACAACCAGAACTTCAATCAAAGTCAAAACAATAGTCAGGGAGCCCGTCCCGCTCCAACACCTTCACCACGAGGCCCACCACCACGTCAGGGAAACTCCGACGGGGGCACCGTCGAGAACTAGAACCTACCAGAATGGTGCCCCAGCTGAATACACTTCATGTCAAAGTCGATTCCTCACCATCACCAAGGATCTCCGCGGAGGTCAACTCAGTAAGAATCATGGCCATGATAGACACTGGTGCCACATCAAACTTCATCAGTGTAGGCCTGGTTGAGCAGGAAATGGTAAAGAACGACCCCGCCGAGGTGCAGCTGGCTAAACAAGGCCATTCCTTCGAGAGTCTAGGAGTAGTAGATGTCGACATCACCTTCAATGACCAGCTGACAAGTAAGGTCCGATGTCGTCTAGTAGAAAACCTCCACCACGACTTAGTGCTAGGCATGCCATGGCTGAAGGCAGAGGAGGTCCTGATAGATATTACCAGGAAGTGCCTCCACGTTGGAACCGTCAGCCGCCACACTCTGTTCTGGGAGCCATCTACGAGAGTCAACACCACCACCAACAACACCCACCTCCTGAGGGAAGAACAAGCTCCAGACTTTGCGAAGGATGTAGTGAAACAGCTGCTGGAAACGTACCAAGACGTTTTCGACGACAGAGTCCGCCAGCCAACAACACGAGCCACCAAGATGGTCATCAAGCTGACAGACTCCAGGCCTATCAACATTAGGCCGTACAAATACTCAACACCGAAGAAGCAAGTCATGTACACCGAAGTCCAGGACATGCTCTCGGCGGGCGTTATTCGTCCCAGCAGAAGTCCATACAACAGCCCTGTTGTAATTGTATCCAAGAAGGATGGAACACCCAGATTCTGCGTTGACTACCGCAAAATCAACGCAATCACCGTGGATGAAGTATCCAACCTACCACCCATACACGATAGCATCAAGGAACTCGGCCTTGCCAAGGTCTTCACCACCCTCGACCTGAAGAGCGGTTTCTGGCAGATTCCGCTGGCCGAGGAGTCCAGGGAGATCACCGCCTTCAGCCTTCCTGATGGGTCGCAATATGAATTCACGGTGATGCCATTTGGGTTAAAGAATGGACCTGCTGCGTTCCAAAAGCTGGTGACCACCGTCTTCGCCGGCTACGTGGACGAATTCGTCAAAGTATACATGGACGATATCATCATTTATTCGTCCACATGGGAGGAGCACCAGAGGCATCTCCACTTGGTCCTGGAACGACTCCGTACTCACGGCCTGTGGGTATCACTTAAGAAGTGCCAGTTCGCCGCAAAAGAACTTGACTATCTGGGCCATACGATCACTTCCACCAATACACAACCGATGGAACGGCATAAAGACAAAATCCAAGGGTTCACCGTACCGAAGACTCTCCGCCAACTGAGGTCATTTATTGGCACTGCCAGCTGGCTCCGAGACTTCGTTCCAAACTTCGCGGAGATGGTGACCCCGCTGACTGATTTAACAGCGGGAAAACACCGTTTCCGATGGAACGAAGTAGCTGACAGGGCGTTCAATGCCATCAAGAACGCCATAGCCAACAAATTGGAACTCCAACGGCCAGATGCTAGCCTGCCCTTTAGCTTGCAAACAGACGCATCCGAAATAGGCATGGGGGCCGTATTGTTCCAAGGTGAACCTAACAACAGGAAAATAATCGCATATGGTAGCACCAAGCTGAAGCCAGCTGAGAAGAGGTACCATATTAACGAAAAAGAATGCCTCGCCGTAATATGGGCCCTGAAACGATTTAAGCACTTCCTACAGGACCAAGCCTTCACCCTGTATACTGATAGTAGAGCTCTGCTGTGGCTAGACCGATATAAATCAGACAAAGCCAAGCTTTCACGATGGGCTCTACTACTTCAAGAATTCAACTTCAGAGTCGTCCACGTCGCCGGAAAGGATAACCAGCTGCCGGATCATCTATCCCGCCATCCAACTTCCGAGGAGGAGACGCTCCACGACGCCGACGCCGAGGTTGACCGCCTAGCTTGGCCACAGCGAGCCATAACGGACGAAGATACATCGCCGTTGCTGTGCCTGCTAGACGACCAGGAGGACGGTGCCGACCACCCCATCCTGGATGACCTACAAGACATGCCACTCCAACAACGAATCCTGAGGGCTCACCGTACCCACCACGGAGTCCAACGATTCATCGCCCGCTGGAGACGCATTCGAGACAGAGGTCCACAAGACGAGGCCGAACAAAGCCTTCTCGAGGAGTTCGTAGTAGAAAACGACACTGCATACCGACTCCAGGATGGCTCAAAGATACTTCTAGTCCCTGGTTGCTTCCGAGCTGAGGTTCTGCAAGTTTACCACGACAGCGAGGAAGCCAACCATCCAGGACAGGAAGAAACTTATAGAGCTATCCGCGAACTATACTTTTGGCCGATGATGTCCAAAGACATAATCCACCATGTAAGGACCTGCCTGAAGTGTGCCACCACCAAAGCCTCCAAGAGACAACCGAGAGCTCCACTTGTGCTGAGGGATCCTACCAGTCCATGGGAGAGGATCTCATTCGATGTTCTAGGTCCCTATCCTCCAGCTCGAGGAACAAGGAACCGCTACATCCTCTTCGCCATGGATTGCCTTAGCAACTGGGTGGAATACAGGTGCACCACTGCCGCCAAGTCCAAAGACATTGTAGCCTTCCTCCAGGACGAAGTCTGCAACCGATGGGGAAGACCGTCCGTAGTCATCACCGACAACGGACCTCAATTCCGGACGAACAACTGGGAGAGGTTCCTCCGACGCCACACAATCACCCACGAGAAGGCCCCTATTTACCACCAAAGGGCCAACCCCATCGAGAGGCGCGTCCAGGAGCTCAAGAAAGGGCTCAGAGCAAGAGTGTCGTCTCCAGAGGACCCCCGATGGGACACCTACGTCGGCGACATCGTGTTTACACTAAGAACACGAAACAACGACGCCACCGGCCAGACGCCAGCAGAGCTCCTCCTCGGTTATCGACCCAGACGAGACCAGGAGACCCAATACCAGGCCAACATCCGAGAAAACCGGGAACAACGAGTTCAGAAAGCGGTCCAGAAGGCCACAATCTATGCTAGGAACTTGTTCCCGGATAATCCCGATGCTAGAGCCCCACCTACATACCTTCCAGGCCAACAAATATTGGTGAGGAATCATCAAAGAGGGAATTTCGGCGAGACATGGACCGGCCCTCACTCCGTCATCCGCGCAGCCGGCGAACATACCTATGAAGTCCACCGAGACAACGACGTCGACCGGCTGATCCACGTGGATGACATCCGCCCAGCACCACCTCCTAGACTCGACGCCGCCGTCGGAGAGGACGCCGAGTGACGTGGTGTGTAAGACATTTAATTATTTTAAAGACATTCCTTTTTAATGAAAAGACATTTTTTTAAATATAATATAAACATTTGACTATTATATTTTTTAAGGGACATTTTCCTTGAACATTTTCTATAATAAGTAGTTTAAATAAACTTGGAATATTTTCCTTAGATTCTATTCAATATGAGTAGTTTTTAATGAACATTTATAGGAATATTTTCCTTTAAGACTTTCTATTCAATATGAGTAGTTTTATGAACATTAAGGAATATTTCCTTTAAGACTTTCTATTCAGATATGAGTAGTTTTTAAAGACAATTTTAATATAAATAGTTAGGAATATTTTCCTTTTATCTTGCAAATTTGCAATTACTATTCGAGTGCGAATAATTTTACTTTTTTTTTACCAAGTTAACATGTTCAGGAACATTTTCCTTTTGTTATAAAAACAATGTATTGTGTTTTGTTTTGTATTGTACTGTATTGTAAACACTTAGGGTAAAACACCCAGTAGTCAGCCTTTTAGTGAGAATCTTAATTTGTTTCAATTGCATATAAAAAAATAAAGACGTTAAATAAAAACAAATATTTTTATCAGAAACTTTGTTTATTAAATTATCGAAAGAGATTAACTAAATGTTATTATTATGTTATAATTATAAAAAAAAAACAACACTTAACAAAATATTGCACTTTTCACCAGTAGTCAGCCTCATTTCTCCACAAGTCAGCCATGTCTATACCCTGTAGTCAGCCACTTACTTATTCTTGCATGTTGGACATAGAAACTCTTTATTATATACATTCTCATAAACGTCACCAACAAATTCAGTACATTTTAGATGATACCACGCAGGACAATTGTCACAACCAATATTCTTTAATTCGTTTATTTCTGTGTCACTAGTCAGTTCCTCTTCACACGAGTCACACCTTATTCTGCTCACTGTGCATGTTGTACTATTCTTCCTCTTTTTACTGTTTTTGGACTTCAATAGCCTTTCGGCTTTTCTTTTTTGTAATTCTTCTTTTTTCTTTTCTCTTTCTTTCTCCTTCTTTTCCTTAGCTTCCAGTCTTTTAATTTTTTTAATCAATATATCGTTCTTTTTCTGCTCCTTAATTTCTTCCTTCTGCTTCTCAAACTGTCTCCACTCATCGGAGGAAATGGCTCCTATTCTATTAATAGACATCTTCTTTTTTATGGTCTTAGATGTACTAGGTAAAGTTAAATATACTAACACGGAGATAGTTTGTTTTTGACACACATTGGACTGGTTGTGACACTATGTCTGATTCAATATGTGTATGGTTAGGAAAACTTATGTCATTTATTTGTGTCTGGCTAATTGAATTTTCGGTTGAATTGAGACTTTCAGTATCGTTATTCTTTGCTGTATTTAAAACATCAACAACAATTTTCGAGTCAACTCCAGCATTTTTCAGCTCGTTACTAAGCTGATTAATTATCTTGATGGCGGTGTTCAAATGCCTATTCTTTATTTTCTTGTCTGGAGATTTAACATTCTTAGTGGAATTCTGATGTTTTTCAAGAATATTTTGTACACATTTTGAGTAATCCAAGGCATTTGGATTGTATGGATATAAGCCACACTTGCGAAAACCATTGCTGATAATTACAGGCAAATTTTCTTTTTCTAAAACTTTTTTGAGCAATGGACAAAACGTTGATTTGCTCAAAATATTATTAACATTTTCAGGACGAATTGCCCATTCGTGTACTGTATCTTTCCATTGTGACTTTAAAGGCTTAAATACACTTACATCTGCAGGCTGAATCAAATGTGTCGCATTTGGTGGAAGTGAGTAAAGGATAATACCGTTTTCGTAACAATATTCACTGAGCCGCATTGTTAAGTGGCTTTTATGTCCATCAACAAAAACGATAACTGGCTTTTTGATGTTTTTTTCTTCCACCCATGTGTTCAAACCTTTAACTATATAATCATAAAATATATCTGATTTCATCCACCCGGTTTCGGATTTTCCTAATAGCCATCCAGCAGGCATACTGTTTATAACATCTTTTGGTGGTCTTACATATGGAAACACTACACAAGGAGGCAAAATCTTCCCAGAAGCTGATATAAATACAAGAACTGTAACAGCCTCTTTTTCTTTGCCTTTTACGATTTTGTAGACATTCTTGTACCCTCTAGGTGCAATAACTTTTCCTGTTTTGGGACATATGTAGAAACTGGTTTCATCACCATTAAAAATACGATCTGGGTCAGTCAAAATATCAGTCGCGTTTATATCTTCTAAATGCTTCAGTAATTCAGTAAACCACTTCCGAATACTTTCTTCGGTTACTGCTGCTCGGCCCTTAGATATATTTTCGGGTGTCCTTTCACTTAACTCAGGATTTCGTCTAAGAAATGACTGGTACCATTTTTTTCCCGGCCTATTATTTACAAATGGGTTAGGTCTAGGTTTGTCCTCTTGGGAAATAATATTATGGACAGTATTAAGAAGATCGTCGCGTTTTAAAGGAAAGCCACATTTTGCTAAGGCTATGCACCACTCTTTCAAGGCAGTCTCTTCTTCTTTAGAAAGTACCGAGTCTGGTCCCATTTGACGTGGTACTTCTGGGACTCTTAAATGTAGCCGATCTTGTAGGGTTCCTCGTGGTACGCTAAAAACTCGACTAGCTTCTCTAATTGTCATCCCATTTCTTATTGCGGTCATAGCTTCTGACAATTGCTCTTCTTTATACTTGTGGATTGGTCTTTTCGACATGATGACAATCTGTAATAAAAGATTTTTATGTTAAAAACCCCTACCATAAATTTAATCCTAATTAAAAGGCATTAAGATCCAGTTTTATGTATCAGAACTAACGGCCGACTATTGGAGTTTAAAGTCTATTACTCGGCCCTCACCGTGCATTTACTTTTATACATGGCTGACTACTGGAAATCTAAGAAAATCGTAACAAACCAGTACTCAGCCCCTTGTGGCTGAGTACTGGATCAACCTTAAAAAATCGAGAACCCAGTAGTCGGCCCCCTAAATTAAAAGGCAATAAACAAATAAAATGCGTCTAATGATTAATTTTATCATAAAATAAACATTTTATAACATCATTACATAAAATCCACCAGAAATTACATAAAATTCATAGAAAAACTTACCGAAATCTCGAACACGTTTTTCTACAAAAAATATTGCAACAGCGAATCGTCTAGACTTGTCTGTGGCGGGAGTGAAAATGAACGAGTACAGCTCATCAACCTGTGGTGCTATTAGTTCGGGGGTGTTCGTATTGACCAATGAAGGGACATAGATTTTGTCAACAGTCATTTCACTGGTTTAAACTAATTTCAACACTATTTACATTATAATAAAGACTGTAAAGGCCGACTACTGGTGCGAGGCTGACTATTGGGTGCTTTACCCTATGTACTGTATTTTATTGTAAAAATCTTGTTTTTTTGTCAATAAATGGTACACGGGAACTTCAATCACCTGCAGATCTTCGGGAGCGGGGGGGATGTCGCCCAGCCTCCTGAATTGGGATTGGTCAATATGCAACCTAGGTGCAGCCAATCATAATTCTGGACGCTGTTGCTCATTTTCGCTATTATCATTGGCCAAAATGCACCAGAGTTGCAACCAATGATAATACAGAAAATTGGGCATTGGTCGTCGTGCGATGTAGGCAAAGTGGCGGTTGAAAAATCCGTTACACTTTGACCTACTTTTTCCTCTATAAAGGAAACGCACCACGGCCAGGAAATCAGACTGGGTCAGGATATGTCCGCCAGTCCAGCCTTCCTTTAGGCAAGCCGAGATCTCAGGTCGATTAAGTTCCTTGAGCCTCTCAACCCAACTTCTGCTTATTATTTCGAACGCACCTTTTGGCAAAGTTCTTACCAGAACCCTTGTCGGTTTCCGAGCGGGAACCAGGCGGCCATTTTTGGACATTTATTTGTGCAATTTAGACTTAGTCTAAATTTGCTAATAAAGCGTCCAGAACGTCGTTATCTGAAGGCGTATTTAATCTGTGTTTTCGCCTTAGGCGAATTCTGATAAAATACGTATTTGCAGCCGCGTTTTCTTTGTCTTTATCAAGATTTAAGATTAACGCGGGAAAACTTACAAGTCGTGTAAGAGAATTCCGCTAAGTCCTTTGTTCAAAGGGCTTAGACGCTTATTTCGCGGATATCCTCCAAGGGAGACCGCATAATAAAGAAAACCCTTGTGTTTTATTTCTTTACCCTTATTTTTGTATTTCAGCGAATACACTGCAATAAGTAGGTAAGAAATTTTGGTTTTCTTTATGTGAATTTTACATGCGATTTATACACTGTTATATATTTCATGATAATTTGATATTGTATGTATTTTCATTGTTTCATTGTTTTATTGTTTTTATATATGTCTTACAGGTATTTGTGAAGAAATCTTAAATATAACATTATTGATTTTTTTCTCTTTCAGCACTTGACCTTGTTTAAAACTGGTTTTGCTAGTTGTACTTGTATAATATCGATTTTCTACCTCTTACAGGACGGTGAACCTTGTTTGTTCTCTTTCAGGGATTTTAATTCGTAATATTTGAAATATTTAACCCGTAACCACAGACGTCCAACTAACTGAACATTACCACAGACGTTGAGTCAAAATGACTCCTATATTTAAATAACTGAAAAAAATTTATGGGGAAAACTAAGCTTACCTCTACCTTATATTGCTTAAGTAGGGTATAAGTATTACTGTTTAATATAATTATGGATGTATTTTAATGAAACGCAATCAAGTTGTAGAGAAATAAATGTAATGCATACATTTTTTGAAAAATTTTGATACATTATTTTTCGCAATATTTTTAACTAAAAAAAAAACTTGCTAAGCAGTTTTTATTCAAAATTTGTTAAAAACATACAACATAACAATTACATTAATTAGAAATTAACATAAAAATAATATTATGGAAACGTGCAGTAAGTTTTCCCAACGTATATTTTCATTGTGCACACTCCACACAAACCCTTTTGGTACAATCCATACATATTGGAATTTTACAAATTATGCAAAAATGTGCTGTTTTTCGTCTTCTTTTAGCTGGGCAACGCTTGCAGTATTTTCTGACTTCAAATTTTTCTTCCTGGTTAGCACTAGAGCATTCTATTTCTATTTTTAAAACACGACCAATACACATTCTGACTTCCCGACTGATGTGCATATTTTGAAAACGACGTCTCATTTCTGGTTCTACTAGCTGCATTGCAAGTTGTTTATTGAATTCGAAACGTTTCAGCTCCACATTGTCTCGGCACGACTGATGAACCAAAAAAGAATTAACAGTCGAAATATCCAGCATTCTATAAAAAATTGCCATTGGCCAACGCCTCGTTCTTCGACCCGTTGAATAGACACTACACTTTCATCCAAGCTATCCACTCCCCCTTTTGTTAGATTGTAGAAGTCGATTATTTCCGGTTTGCCCGATTCTCCTATGTTTCCTTCATCATGGTGCATTGATGAGACTAACAAAACGGCCTTGTGCTTCTTTGGAACGTGAGAAAGTAGGGTAATGTCACTGGTAAAACCGTACAAATTAGAACCTGCAGATCTTTCTTTTTTTGGTAAAAAGCTAACTGGAATTTCACGCTTATTTTTTTTCAATGTTCCAACATATGTTAAAAATAAAAAATAAAAAAAAAAGCCTACCAAAAAAGCCAAACCCACAACACTGCAATGAGTTCCGTCTGATAAGCCTTATGAGTCATGCTGTAAAAGTCCTACTAAAAATCGTACATAATCGTATCTATAAAAAGTGCGAAACAATCATCGGAGACGATCAGTTTGGATTCAGAGCCGGCATGGGAACGAGAGAAGCCCTGTTCAGTTTACTAGTTCTCGCCCAAAAATGCTACGACCAACAGAAAGATATATTTATATGCTTTATAGACTTCGAAAAAGCATTTGATAGAGTAAGACACGACCTACTATTAGAACGTTTGCAAGAAGTCGGTTTAGATGGAAAAGACATCAAATTCTTAAAAAACTTGTACTGGAACCAAAAAGCCAGAGTTAGGATCGAAGGTTCCACATCCGCAGAAGTAGAAATTAGGAGGGAGTTAGACAGGGATGTGTTCTGTCGCCTCTGCTGTTTAATCTTTACTCCGAGTTTCTATTTAAAGAAGCATTGGAGGATTCCAAGGATGGAGTCAAGGTGAATGGCGTAAATATCAACAGTATCAGATACGCCGATGATACAGTGTTAATTGCGGATTCCGACTCAGGTCTACAACGACTCATCGACAAGACCAACTCGACCTGTGAGCAATTTGGTATGAAAATAAACATTAAAAAAACCAAAGTGATGTCAATCCGAAAAAACCAAAACGTACCTCAACCTTGCACAATAAATGGGCACATCTTAGAACAGGTCAATAGATTTAAGTACCTGGGATGTTGGATCGATAGCAGCCTAAATCCTGATCAAGAAATAAGATCGAGAATAGAACAGGCTAGAAAATCTTTCGAAAAAATAAAAAAACTGCTTTGTGATTCTCGAATAAAACTCGAAATTCGACTACGTTTATCAAAATGCTACGTCTGGTCGACTCTTCTATATGCAGTTGAAACGTGGACCCTTAAAACATCAACCGTAAATAAATTGGAGGCCTTTGAAATGTGGATCTACCGGAGAATACTCAAAATTTCATGGACATCGCATACCTCAAACGAAGAAGTGCTGCATAGAATAGGCAAGGAAAGAGAACTTTTTAACACAGTAAAAGTAAGAAAAACATCATACCTAGGCCACATACTGAGAAATAATAAGTACCAATATGCCCAACTTATAGTGAAAGGAAAAATCGAGGGAAAGAGAGGCCTAGGAAGGAAAAGACTATCATGGCTCAGAAACATCCGACAATGGACAGGGCTAAATTTTGAACAGCTAATAAGAACAGCTGAAGATAGAGAAGAGTTTAAAATTGTAGTAGCCAACCTCCATTGAGGAGAGGGCACTTTAAGAAGAAGAAGAACATATGTTAGACCTTTTGATTTTAATAAATTCACTAACTCTATGGAACTAAACCAATTATCAGCGGTTATGTTCCTGTGCGTGCCGAAAATTGGCTTAGCAAGTTTGAGAACGGCTTGCGTAGGCTTAGAATATTTTTTTTCATTTTCTGGCAAATCGAACCCATCTGAATCTTTACCACAATATATATATGCATTATATAAATATCCAGTTCTAGCATCTGTCAACGCCATCATTTTCAACCCATATTTACAAGGCTTTGCTGGCATGTACATCTTAAACCTTGACCGTCCTCGGAATGAAATTAACATTTCATCAATACATGTGTTTGTACCTAGAGTGTAAGCGCTTTGGGAATTCTTAACGAAAGCGTTGAATATCTCGGATATTGGAGCTAAAGGATCATCCTTTTTTCGTGCGAGTCTAGTTTCTGGGTCATCGAATCGTAAGCATGAGAGTATGACAGCAAAACGATTCGAGTTCATCACACATCTAAATATATCTCTGCCCGATCCATCAGTAGCAAAAATTGAACGAATATCTTCGTGATTAGATTTGAAGATAGCTGTAAGCAAAAGCATTCCAATAAAAGCCTTCAGCTCAACAATATCTAAATCCCGAATATCACTTGAATTTTTGTTTTGATATTTCTCCCTCAATTTTGCCAGGCGTAAATTTGAGTATTCAAGAATAATGTGAATAATGCGGTTATCAAAAAACACATTCCAAATTTCTTCTGGATCAGCTTTATGAATTTTTGTAATTTTTATACCCGGACACTTAATTACAATATTATGTTGCAAAGTGCGTGTATTTTTAGAATACGACAGGATCTGTCGGTAATTAGGTTGTCCAAGATTTCCCTCGGGAGAGGGGACCTCTGGAGAAGCCGAATTATCCGCTCTATCCATGTTCCTATATGACCTTAGGGAGTAAATACGGTCAGTGGCCATAGACCACTATTATAAGGAAGCAAAGGATTAAAGTATATAAATAAAGTTTATTGTTATTAATAATACGATATTAATCAAGTAAATAACAATAGATATCTTAAGACTAAGAATCTGAAAGGGAAAGTGCGTAATTGCCTTTAGGTCACTGATCTAGAGGACAATTACGCATTAGTCTAATCCTAAGAATCTGTAAGAGACTTTTGATTAATAAATAATTGCAAGTCAAAAATGTTTATGCAAATGTGAAATTAGTAAACATAGGAAAATTATCAACTGTCATAAAAATCAAAGGATATTTCTAAGTGTCGTAGAGACCTAATTCCTTCGGGAACCTGTAAGGAATAATTTAATTCGGAATAAACAGCAATAAAATTATAACAAAACTACGCTGTAAAAATAGTTATATCAAATAAACAAGTATTATTTATGGAAAATTTCCTAAGTCGAAAAATAGAAAATAAAATGGTTAAATTAACACATAAGTTATTTCCTGTAAATAAATAAATAATAATTCAATTGTTTATAAGGCAAATAAGGCAATAATGAAATAACAGTGTAGTTTTAAATATTTCAAATATTACGAATTAAAAATCCCTGAAAGAGAACAAACAAGGTTCACCGTCCTGTAAGAGGTAGAAAATCGATATTATACAAGTACAACTAGCAAAACAAGTTTTAAACAAGGTCAAGTGCTGAAAGAGAAAAATCAATAATGTTATATTTAAGATTTCTTCACAAATACCTGTAAGACATATATAAAACAATAAAACAATGAAAATACATACAATATCAAATTATCATGAAATATATAACAGTGTATAAATCGCATGTAAAATTCACATAAAGAAAACCAAAATTTCTTACCTACTTATTGCAGTGTATTCGCTGAAAGAGAAATACAGTCAAAATAAGGGTAAAGAAATAAAACACAAGGGTTTTCTTTATTATGCGGTCTCCCTTTGAGGATATCCGCGCAATTAGCGTCTAAGCCCTTTGAACAAAGGACTTAGCGGAATCTTCTTACACGACTTGTAAGTTTTCCCGCGTTAATCTTAAATCTTGATAAAGACAAAGAAAACGCGGCTGCAATTACGTATTTTATCAGAATTCGCCTAAGGCGAAAGCACAGATCAAATACGCCTTCAGATAACGACGTTCTGGACGCTTTATTAGCAAATTTAGACTAAGTCTAAATTGCACAAATAAATGTCCAAAAATGGCCGCCTGGTTCCCGCTCGGAAACCGACAAGGGTTCTGGTAAGAACTTTGCCAAAAGGTGCGTTCGAAATAATAAGCAGAAGTTGGGTTGAGAGGCTCAAGGAACTTAATCAACCTGAGATCTCGGCTTGCCTAAAGGAAGGCTGGACTGGCGGACATATCCTGACCCAGTCTGATTTCCTGGCCGTGGTGCGTTTCCTTTATAGAGGAAAAAGTAGGTCAAAGTGTAACGGATTTTCAACCGCCACTTTGCCTACATCGCACGACGACCAATGCCCAATTTTCTGTATTATCATTGGTTGCAACTCTGGTGCATTTTGGCCAATGATAATAGCGAAAATGAGCAACAGCGTCCAGAATTATGATTGGCTGCACCTAGGTTGCATATTGACCAATCCCAATTCAGGAGGCTGGGCGACATCCCCCCCGCTCCCGAAGATCTGCAGGTGATTGAAGTTCCTATTTACCATTTATTGAAAAAACAAGATTTTACAATATGGCACAATACAAATAAAATGTTTACAATACATGAAACAATACATACAATAATGCATAATACAAAGGCATAATACAAAATGTTTTACAACATGACACAGTACATTGTTTTTGTACATAGAAGGAAAATGTTCCTGAACATATTTAACTTGGTAAATAAAATAAATATTCATACTTGAATAATATTTGCAAATTTGCAAGATAAAAAGGAAAATATTCCTAACAATATTATGTTGAGATAATATTAAAATTGTCTTTTTCGAAAAACTACTCATATTTGAATAGAAAATCTTTAAAGGAAAATATTCCTGTAAATGTTCGTTAAAACTACTCATATTTGAATAGAAAGTCTTAGAGGAAAATATTCCAAAATTGTCTTTGAAAAACTACTCGTACTCGAATAGAAAATCCTGAAGGAAAATATTCCTAAGTTTATTTAAATTAAAATAGCAATGTTCAAGGAAAATATCCCTTAAAAAATATAATATTAAAATGTTTATATTATATATTAAAAAATGTCTTTTCATTAGGGAAATGTCTTTAAGTAAATAATTGTTCTTACACACCACGTCACTGGGCGGCTTCTCCGACGGCGGCGTCGCCTCTAGGAGGTGGTGCTGGGCGTAGATCATCTACGTGGATTAGACGGTCGACGTCGTTGTCTCGGTGAACCTCATATGTGTGGTTACCGGCTGCACGTAGGATCGAATGTGGACCTGTCCAGGTCTCGCCGAAGTTTCCACGCTGGTGATTCCTCACAAGGACCTGTTGTCCGGGAACGTAGACAGGTGGTGTCCTGGCGTCTGGGTTGTCAGGGAACAAGTTCCTGGCGTAGACGGTGGCCTTTTGAACTGCTCTCTGCACCCGTTGTTCTCTGTTTTCCCTGACGTTGGCCTGGAAGTGTGTCTCCTGGTCGCGTCTGGGCCTGTAGCCGAGGAGGAGCTCGGCTGGGGTCTGTCCGGTGGCATCGTTGGCTCTGGTTCTGAGTGTGAAAACGATGTCACTGACGTATGAATCCCATCGGGGGTCCTCTGGGGATGAGACTCTGGCTCGCAGTCCTTTCTTTAGTTCCTGGACGCGTCGCTCAATGGGGTTGGCCCTCTGGTGGTATATGGGGGCCCTCTCGTGGGTGATGGTGTGGCGACGAAGGAACCTCTCCCAGGTGTTGGTTCTGAATTGAGGTCCATTGTCGGTAATGACCTGGTTCGGTCGTCCCCATCTATTGCATACCTCGTCCTCTAGGAATGCTACGATGTCTCTTGACTTGGCTGACGTAGTGCATCGGAACTCCACCCAGTTGCTGAGGCAATCCACGGCGAAGAGGATAAAACGGTTCTTTGTCCCTCTGGCAGGAGGGTAAGGACCTAGCACATCGAAGGAGATCCTCTCCCATGGATTGGTTGGTTCCCTCGGCACGATTGGAGCTCTAGGCTGTCGTTTGGATGCCTTCGTCGTGGCACACTTCAGACAAGTACGGACGTGGTTGGTTATGTCCTTTGACATCATCGGCCAGAAGTAGAGTTCTCGGATGGCTCGGTAGGTTTCTTCTTGTCCGGGGTGGTTTGCTTCCTCACTGTCATGGTAAACTTGCAGAACCACAGCTTGGAAGCAACCAGGGACAATCAGGCGTCTGGAACCATCCTGGAGGTGGTAGGCTGTGGCATCCTCCACTAGGAACTCGTCTAGGAGGCTTTGTTCTGTCTCATTTTGCGGCCCTCGGGCTTGGATACGTCTCCAGCGGTTGATGAATCGCTGCACACCATGGTCGGTTTGATGTGCCCTCTGGATTCTTAGCTGGAGTGGCATTTCTGTCAAGTCGTCCAGGATCGGATGGTTGGCATCGTCGTCCTGGTCGTCTAGGAGGCACAGCAACGGGGATGTATCTTCCTCCGTCATGGCATGCTGTGGCCAGGCTAGACGATCGACTTCGGCATCCGGGTCGTGGAGCGTCTCCTCCTCGGTGGTCGGATGGCGGGATAGGTGGTCAGGCAGCTGGTTGTCTTTTCCAGCGACGTGGATCACCTTGAAGTTGTACTCTTGTAGAAGTAGAGCCCATCGTGATAGCTTGGCCTTGTCGCTCTTGTATCGATCTAGCCACAGCAGAGCTCTACTATCGGTGTATAACGTGAAGGTCTGGTCCTGAAGGAAGTGTTTGAACCGTTTCAGGGCCCAAATGACAGCAAGGCACTCTTTTTCATTGATGTGGTACCTCTTCTCAGCTGGCTTCAGCTTGGTGGAACCATATGCAATAATTCTCCGGTTGGTAGGTTCACCCTGGAACAGGACAGCGCCCATGCCTATCTCAGACGCATCTGTCTGTAGGCTGAAAGGCAGGCTGGCATCTGGCCGTTGCAGTTCCAGTTTATTGGCAATGGCGTTCTTGATGGAGTTGAACGCCCTGTCAGCTACCTCGTTCCATTGGAAACGGTGTTTTCCCGCTGTTAAATCAGTCAGCGGGGTCACCATCTCCGCGAAGTTGGGAACGAAGTCTCGTAGCCAGCTGGCAGTGCCAATGAACGACCTCAGTTGTTTTAAGGTCTTTGGTGTGGTGAACCCTTGGATGCGGTCCTTGTGTCTCTCCATCGGTTGGGTGTTGACGGAGGTGATTGTGTGGCCCAGATAGTCCAGTTCGGTGGCGTAGAACTGGCACTTCTTCAAAGACACCCACAGGCCGTGAGTGCGTAGTCTTTCGAGAACCAGGTGGAGGTGTTTTTGGTGTTCCTCCATGGTGGACGAGTAGATGATGATGTCGTCCATGTAGACCTTCACGAATTCGTCCACATAGCCGGCGAAGACGGTGGTCACCAGCTTTTGGAATGCTGCAGGTCCGTTCTTAAGTCCAAATGGCATCACGGTAAACTCGAATTGCGACCCATCAGGAAGGCTGAATGCTGTTATTTCCCTGGACTCCTCGGCCAGCGGAATTTGCCAAAATCCGCTCTTCAGGTCGAGGGTGGTGAATACAGTAGCTAAACCCAGTTCCTTGATGCTGTCGTGGATGGGTGGCAAGTTCGATACCTCGTCTACGGTGATGGCATTGATTTTGCGATAGTCGACACAAAATCGTGGAGTTCCATCCTTCTTGGAAACTATAACTACGGGACTGTTATAGGGGGACCTGCTTGGACGAATGACGCCCGCCGAGAGCATATCCTGGACTTCCTGGTACATGATTTGCTTCTTCGGCGTCGAGTACTTATACGGTCTAGTGTTGATGGGCTTGGAGTCCGTCAGTTTGATGACCATCTTGGTGGCTCTAGTAGTAGGTTGGCGGACTCTGTCATCGAACACATCTTGATAGGTGCTTAGCAGATGTTTGACCTCATTTATAGCATGGGTTGGGGCTTGGTCGTCCCTCAGGAGGTGGATGGTATCTGTCGTGGTGGTGGTTCTCGCAGATGGCTCCCAGAACAAGGTATGGCGGCTGACGGTCCCTGCATGGAGGCATCTCCTGGCAATATCTACCAGGACTTCCTCGGACTTCAGCCATGGCATGCCAAGTACCAAGTCGTGGTGGAGGTCGTCTACGAGGCGACATCGGACTCTGGACGTGAACTGGTCGGTGAAGTGGATGTCCACGTCTACTGTACCCATACTATGGAATGAATGGCCTTGCTTAGCCAGCTGCACCTCGGCGGGGTCGTTTTTCACCATATCCCGCTCAATTAGGCCTACACTGATAAAATTTGCAGTAGCACCAGTGTCTATCGTGGCCATAATTCTGACGGAGTTGACCTCGGCTGAGATCTTGGGCGACGGTGAGGAATCGGCAACGTGGAGGGTGTTGAGCTGGGGCACCATTCTGGTTGGACTTAGTTGTTCTCGATGATGCCCCCGTCGGAGTTTCCCGGACGTGGTGGGCTTCTCGGTGGAGGCGTCGGTCTACCTCCTTGGTTGGAATTGTTGTTGTTGTTGTGGTTATTGTTGTTTCCGCCTGGATGGCGGTGTTGATTGTTGCTACCGTTGCGGCTGAAGTTACCGCCCTGGTTGCGGTGTTGGTTGAAACCATTTGATTGGTTCCTGTTGAAATTGTTGTTGTTGTGTTGTTGTTGTTGTCCGCTTGGATTGCGGTGTTGGTTTCCCCTGTTCCTCCATTCGTTTAAGGTCTCTGACTGGCGAGGCCTGTCGTGGCGTGGTGGAGGTGGTGGAGGTTGACGTTCCTGTTGCTGAGGACGGCTTCCACTGCTTGCTACCTGCTTCTCGTGCTTCTTCGCACTGGTCGGTGTGGAAGCCTCGATGTCTATTTCAATTTCGTCCACTGTACGACGTAGGTCTTCCTCCGTTTTTGGTGGATTGGACCTTAGAAATTGTCTGATTTCGGGACGTAGTTGGTCCATAATTATGGTGCAACGATCTTCATCCCTGGTGGAGGGGGAAACTCTGTTGAATAAGGCCATCTTCTTGGAGATGAACTCTGCTGCGGGCTCTGCTCGTTGTTTGTGGCCGTATAGCTTGGCCAGGAGGCGGGAGAAGCGACTAGGATGGCTGAAATGGTCGATCAGTCGTCCAAAGAATGTGTGGTATTCTAGTTTAGGGTCCGCATGAGTTGTGGCCCATGTTGCAGCTTCTCCCTCTAGACCGTGTTCGAGCAGGTAGGCCGTCCAGTACTTTGTTTCTATGTTCATGTTCCTCAGGTGGTCCGTGGCTAAGTCGGCGAATTCTTCAGGGCTCTCGTGTTCTGCACCGGTAAACTTCTTTAGA
>OU898284.1:50588729-50617729 GCA_918026665.1 Diabrotica balteata
AGAAGCAAAATCATTCTTTCGCTTTGAAAAACAGCACATTCCCGAATTATCAGCCGCTTTAGGAATACCAGATGAAGTTAGAACTTCAGAAAATATTGTTTTATCAGGTAATTTAATAGCAATTATGGCAGAATTGAAATAATTATATTTTTTATTAGGTGTACATGCATTATGTATCCTTCTTCGAAGGCTTACTTATCCAAACAGACTAGTAGATCTCGAAGCTTTCTTTGGCTATTCATATGCAGCTCTTTCAAGCATCATTAATACTATTACTCAAATCATAATTGATAATAAGGGACATTTATTACAAAATTTGGGTAACAATACTTGGTTTAATGAGGAGAAGTTAATACAATATTCTCAGGTATATATTCACCTAAAATTTTTTATAAATTCTATTAATAAGAAAAACAAAATAGTAATCCTTATTTGTTTTTTAGGCAATACAACTCAAAGGAGCTCCTATGAATAATTTATGGGCTTTTATAGATGGAACTGTAAGACCAATATGTAGGCCTAGTATTAATCAAAGACATTATTATTCAGGACATAAGCGGACACACTGTGTGAAATACCAATCACTGTTATGTCCTGATGGAATTATTTTAAGTTTAAAGGGTGCATATCCTGGAGCTCGGCATGATGCAGGAATTTTCAGAGAGTCTGATTTATATACTGAATTAGAACAAAATACAGTTTTTGGTGCCCATAATTATGTAATATATGGTGATCAAGGCTATGGTCTCAGAGAGCTGTTAATTAGACCTTTTACCCGGAATGAAATTGCCATAAATCCTGATAGGCAACAATTTAATAATATTATGAGCACATTAAGGGTTTCTGTGGAGTGGGGATTTAATAAAATAACAAAAGAATTTGCATTTTTAGATTTTAAGAAAAATCAAAGACTTTTATTACAGGAAGTGGGAACAATGTATGCAGTGGGGACGATACTAGCCAATAGTCATACATGTCTTTATGGCAGTCAACAGAGTACGTATTTTAATGTTCCACCCCCCCATCTTCAGGAATACTTAGGATAGGAAATGTATATAAGTGTAGTCTGTATAAATCTCAAGTTTAATTTAATTTTCCAACAAATTTGGAAAAGATTGTATAAATTACAATGGCACACGTACATAAAATATGTTACCATCTCATTTAAAAAGAGAAAGAGATTTAAAGAAAATCTAAAACATATTTTTAAATAAGCATTTTTTCATCTTTAACCATTTTTTTTTTAATTTAATCTAAATATTTTGTTTTTTTTATACCTAAGTTATTTTGTATTTTTTATTTATAGTCACTTATAAACACTTGTGTTTCTTGGGGTTAATATACTACTACTACTGTTATAAAATATATTCATTTTATGAAGTTTATAATAATTTGTGAGAACCTACCCTACCTGTTCCTAATTAAATAAAAATATACAATAGCAATAATTTATTTAGCTTAAGAAAATCTATCTAAAATAATTTTCATTAGTTCCTGCTGATTTTTAAAAACTTCTAATTGGACATTTAGCCGTTTTTCATCTATTACTAGTCTACGTTCTTCCAACTCCATTTTCTTCCTTCTTTCTTCAGTTTCTAGTTGGAATTTTCTTTCTTCCAATGTTTGTCTTCTTTCTGCAAGAGCCAGTTCCCTACTTCTTAGTTCTACCTGCCTATCATTTTTTTTTGATAAATACTGTACAGTAGACTCCCTTATGTTTGTAGACGTACGTTTACGGACTGAAGGTGCTAAAATCCAATAAACATATCAAAGATGTAAATATGTAGCTTCGATTTTGATCGAACAGTTAAATTACTTACATAAAATATTTGCCTGAGCTAATGATCTCTTTCTAGGGAGTTTGCCCTTTTTAGCATCATTTCCCACATCAGCAGTACTATTCAGTTGTGGCTGATATTCAACATCGTCTGCCACACTTGCACTGTCAATTTCTATGTTTTCACCTACATCTTCAATACTGGTGTCGGTATTGCCTAAAAACAACATACACAATGAATATTTAATAAGTTAAGTTATGTACTCCACAATACATTACTACCAAATATACCTACCTTTTTGCATGTGTGAAACTGATATTTCCCTGGCTTCAAAACCAAGCTGGAAACTAGATTTAACTGCCTCTGTAACTTTGGAGCCATCATGTACAGTTTCGTTAGGTTTCTTCTGGTTTTTGAACTCTTTAATTAGTTCAATGATTTGTTGGATTAGATCATCTAGTTCTGTAACAGATTCTTCAATGCCTGATCTGAAAGTTACAAATCAATCTAAAATTAAAAACATATTTTCAGCATAAAAATATGTTTTTAAGAAAAGAAAGACCACTTACTGTCCCTCGGTTAACTTAGTTTTTGATACATGTTTCTTGATCAGATTCTGGATTCTGTCTTTTAGGGTGCGAACAGATATTGATTTGCCAGTAATCTGAAGCATATTCACTTGAATAAGACACCATCTTCTTTGGTCTTCATATGGATTCTGACCAAAAATTTCTCTGGCCAAATGCAGATCAAATTCGTCGGTAAATCTGAATCTGGTTTTAGTAATTTCCTCCATGATATATAAAATAACAAATAAAACACTAAATTACTGTACACTAAAATTATTAATAACACTTTGGTATAACCAAGTATAACCTGTATAACTAAATTTTCGGAAAACGAAGAAGAATTATTTTGCTCCGGCAGTTATCGTTTCGTTTCGGAGCACTTCGTCTAGCGTTATACGGGCACGTAGAGGTCCGTAAAATAACGTAAACACGCAAAACGTTAACGTGAAAGCAATCGATGTGAGCATGCGTAATTGTCAATATAACGTTTACGTTAACGTATGAAAGTCTAACTTAAAGTGTCTAATGTCGACGGTAAGTTGAACTTTATAACGGGTTTTTAGTTATTGACATATTATATAATGCTCTCGCGCTAATAATTAGGAATGTAGGCAGCAATTATGCCCTAGTGACGGGGCTGTGATAAAGACAGTGACTAGTGAGTTCTTATCAACACAGAGTTTATTTTGCCCTAGTGGTGGGGCCGTGATATAGACAGTGAGTTCTTATCACTACACAGTTAATTTTGCAATATTCCGCCCTAGTGAGGGGAATTAAGTTTATTTTTGTAGACACTTTGTTTTTAAAAACTTTTATTTTCAAAATATAATACAAAATACTTATTTGCCGAAATATAAATACACGCTCTTAATACAATTAACTGAACTATTAATTAATGAATAATCGTTGTAAACAAGTGCAGGCCTATTTATACCCTCTCATCGGATGGACTGTGGTCGGCGGATTCCAATGGAATTATCTTGTTTATATTTATATAATTCCTCCCTCCTTAAGCTCTGAAAACAAGGGACTTGCTTTTTCTGAGCCATTTTTTTGTCTTCCGGGTTTTCCTTTTGGTACAATATTCTTTGAATTTATTATTGAACACCTTAAAGATTGCTAAAATAAGAATTATTAGTACAATTATAATAATTAAACTTGAGTTGGTCCAGTTGTGATATGTTGGGACTTCTTTTAGTTGAGGCATTTCTATATTTTTTGCTATTTTCTGTATTTTCTTAATTTCGCTGCTATCCAATGTTTTCAATTTTACTATAGGTAGATTTGTTATATTTTCTTTACATTCAAATCTTGGTAAGTCGAATATATATTCTTCGTGTATTGTCTCTTCTTTTTCATATATTTGATTGTTGATTGTTATTTGGCATTTTCCGATAGTGATGACTGATGGTTTGCTTATTTTATATATTCCATTTTTATCACAATTGGTTTCTATTGTTGCTGAATTAACAGGAATGACTACTAGTTGATTGGAATTAATAGTTGATATTGTGGTTTTCTTTAACCCGCCGCCAGTGTGGTAGACTGAAATGTAAAAACCTGTGTGGTGGGGTATCAGATACCCCAAATTTAAAAAAAAAATGAAATAAAAATAACACATTTTTATAAAATTTTTAGTGTGATTTATATTTCAACATAATATAACCAACTCAAATCAAAAGAAACTAGTGTTTAGAAACAAATTGCAAACTTAATACTTAAATATTTCAAAAAAGTCTCATTTTACAGCATAAAAAAACATTACACTCATTTTTTGTCGATTATAAAAAAAGATCAGAGAACTAGTAAAAATAAATGAATTTTTGAAAAAACCATAACATTCAGAATACATTTTAATTGTTTTTAGCTAAATAGCAAGAATCACAATGCACCACTGAATGCTCTAAACATATAGCTTTTTTACAAATCATACAATTATAATAGGTCTTTCTGTCATTTTTTCTCGGGCAAACATTACATCTTTTGGCTACTTTCATTCGTTTACCTGATTGCACTTCATCATTTGTTACGGTTCCTTCAGGATGGACTTGTAAATTTCGCGGAAGCCTTAAGTTGGTAGACCGAATTTGTTTGTATTCTGTTAGTAACTGTATTGCTAATAATTTCAAAAATTTCCTTCGTTTTGACTGAAAATCGCCAGTATTTTGTTGATAAATTTATCTAGCATTTATACCTGCACAGTTGAGTATCGTATAAAAAATTGTAATGGGCCACCTTTTGCTATTACGTGAAACATCGTATGAAGCGGACAATTCATCTACCACATCTACCCCACATTTTGTAGCGTTATAAAAAGAAATTATTTCTGGTTTCTTACTTTCGCCAGTATTATCGTCAATATCAGGAGTGTGATGTAAAGTTGACATTAGAAGAACTACTTTTCCTTTTTTTGGTACATGTGAAACTAACGTTATACTCTCTTTAAATCCGAATTTTGAGGAATATATTGGCCTGTTCCTAGATGTTATAAAACTTTCAGGTATTTGCCTTTTGTTTTTTCTTACAGTTCCAGTAGACGTCAGTTGATGATCTTTTAAAAGCTTCAGCATCAGCTCATAACTTGTGAACCAATTATCGAATGTTACATTTCGTTTGGTTCCAGATATCGGAGCTACAACTCGCAGAACTACGTCGCTAGGTTTCCTGCTCAATTGGAAGGGTCCCTCTGGCTGCAATCCCACGTATAGTTCTAAATTCAACACATAATATGATTTTGCATCAACTAGAGCGAATATCTTCAATCCGTATCGTGCAGGCTTTTTCGGCATATACTGGCGAAAACTACAGCGCCCTCTAAATGACTCCAGCTTTTCATCAATAGTAAGGTATTCGCTTGGCGTATAGACGTCTTGGCTATTTTGCACAAATTTTTCGAAAATCGCTCTAATTGCGATTTTCGATTTTTTTTTACTCTCTATTTTTTTATTAATAATAATAAAGTATAAAGTAAAAACGAAGTTGTAAAAGTAACACAATAGTAATAACAAATATTACACAAAAAAATAAAATTAATGAAAAATTTTAAATCACTTATATGATAAACTATGTACATGTTGTACAATATTGATTGATTACAATGTAAAAAAAGGATTTTTTGGACATTTTTGCCTTTGAGACTACTACGCTTTTTACATACTACTTCACCTGCTTTAGAAAAAATTCTTTCTGAAGGTACAGAGGTAGCCATAATTCCCAAATATTTTTTTGCTAAACTAGACAATCTTGGATAAAGTAGTTCTCTACTTTTCCAATATTCTAAAGGATTTTCTTTTCTAGCTAGAGATGTATCCTCACTATACATTCTCAATTCTATCAAAGCTTGAGAAACTGGAGTCTGTAATAAACTAGGTTGAGAATGGTCGAATTCTTGCCAAATAAGATCATCCTCATTGTCATTATGAAACGATATCATTTCTGGTATTTCTGAAGAGGATACAGTTTTTGTCTCCGAATGAATAAAGGTAACAACTTCTTCTTGAATTTTTTCTTTTACTCTTTTAATGTAATCGTTACAACTAAATGCTCGACTTTTAAAACGCGGATCTAAAAAGGCAGACTTTGCTATGATATTGTTAGTTTCAATATTTATAAATCTCGTAGACATTTGCTCCATTAAACTAGCTAACATATTATTACTTTCTGGTTATGTTAATGTATCCCTAAATTTATTTAACACTACCTTTAATCCACGAACAATATTTGGTATTTTCGATAATGTTACAGTCTTTTCCGCACTCATTTCACTAGTGATTTGTTCAAAAGGTTTTAATACTTTACATGATTCCTTTATTAATATCCATTCAGATTCTGATAATAACTCTACTGGATTATGCAATAATCCAACAGCTGTTATTAAAGATTCTTCCAACTTAATGAATCGTTCAAACATGATGAAAGTTGAATTCCATCTTGTAGGAACATCGTTTTTTAATTTTAAGGGTTCTGTATCAGGGTTAATTTGTTTTTGTATTGAAAAAAAATTGTTGTTACCTTGAGTACTTCTATGAAAATATTCTACTATATTTTTAACTTTCTGACGTATACTGTTAATTTCCTTCAATGAATGTTGTACAACTATATTTAATGTGTGTGCAAAACAAGGAATATGACCCCATCCAGATAATTTAATTGAGCTTACTATGTTCGATGCATTGTCTGTAGTAACCGCTTGGATTTAATTTGCTATATTCCATGTATTCACAACCCGTTGGATTTCTTCTGATAGATTTTTTGCAGTATGACTATCTGTAAAAGGAAAACATTCTAATAACACAGAATAAAAGTTCCACTCTTTGTTAATAAAATGAACAGTTACACGATATATAACTTTCATTCGCTATTGATGTCCATCCAACTGTTGTTAATGTTACAAACTCTGCCTTTTTTAATAATTTGTACACTACTTCTTTGGCATTTTCATATATTTTAGGTAGAAAAGATTGAGTAAATGTTTGTCTGGTAGGAAATTTATATGAAGGGTCAAGTTCTAAAATTAACTTTCGAAACCCTTTATCATTGACTATTGAAAATGGTTGTAGATCGGTAACCATCATATCCAAAATCAAATTATTAATTTTTTATTGCTTTGAAAGTGATATTGGCCTAGAAATAAAAGTAGTTAGAGATGCTTGAAGTCTCGGTCGTTTTAATAAATTAGGTTCTACTTGAACGGAACTAGATGTTGATGGTAAAGAAAGAAATGTCGAAGGTACTCCTTCATTAATTGGTGGTACTTCTTCAGATAAGGATATAGCTTGAGATGAAGTTTTATTTGTTTTTAAAATAATCGTAGGATGTTTGCTAGCCAAATGTTTTTTTAAATTTGAAGTTGTTCCTCCCTTATACGAATATAATGAACCGCAATGGTTACATTCTGCTCTATCTTTTGATTGAAGTGTAAAATAGTTCCAAATGTCGCTTCTTTTCTGACTTTCAGACATTCTAAAAAAATTTTAGTAAAAATATTTTTAAAAATGAGTTTTAGTGTACATTTACCTTATAGCTGCCTAACTGAAATTTGAGTTAATAGAAACTATAAATAAAATCACGCACAAACTATAATCACAGTTATCTCTTAAAAATGTATTGACCCAATATTGAATTTCTCGAATCAGAATCTGTCTGTGTCTAACTGACAACTGACTTATACTTAACTGACATCAGATCAGAGAACTACGGATAGCGATACCTACTGTAGGAACCGATACTGAAAATTCGGATTTGATATCCGAATCGATCGGTTATGCGTATTCTCAAGTACTCAAGTAACGAATCGAAACATTTGTAAGTAATCGTTACTTCGGATCCGAATAAGTAACGAGTACTCGAGTAACGAATAGTTACTTTTTTTACAGCACTAATTTAGATCGTCGTCGATCAGCGGATCTTGCGGTATTACATAGGCGGAGGTAATTCTGACTTCTCCTTGCCTCATTTCTAGTCTTATTGTTGCAGCTTGCATGGTTACTAGTTGTGGTGTTAGTAATCTAGTATGTTTTATGCCTTTTTTCACGAGTATTGCTGTGCCGCCTGCTCTCGCTGTGTTATCGTTCCTGTATACGTCGTATCCTGGGAATTTGATGTTAACGTTGTTCGTGAGTTTTGTTTCTTGAATGGCTCCGACGTCCATTTCATATCTATTGACCAGTTCATCCAGAATATTCTGGTTGGTTCTTATACCTCCTGGATTCCAGGAGCCTATCCTCAAGCATCCCCTATTAGTTTGCACTAGTTCAGTGCCAACTTAAAATCTGCAATCGCCTCATTTACTACCCTAGTAAGTAGTTCCTTTAGTTTAGTTCCCTAGGCCGTCTTGATGTTGCCTTGAGATGAGGATGGTTTTCTCATTATCTTGAGGTTTCGTTGCCTGGGCGTAGGATAGCCCAGTAGGAGCTGTTTGTGGCCTGCTTTGAGTGACTGGCCTTCGTCGCTGTGATTGTTGCTGCGTGCCCCAGGTTGGACATCTGGGACAACCTCTGAAATTGGCTGGGTGTTGGCCTTGGCAGTTGGCACATTTGGCCTTCTGCTCCTTTGGCATCTTGATAGTTTATTGTATGTTATCACTTGCTCTCTTTGAGCTATGTTTAGTATAGCCCCGGTGTAATTTACACTCTGTAATTTTATTACAGGTGGCTTTGGTACCCAAGTTTTCTTGGGTACTTCTTCGATGTCCATTTGAGTCGGAGTACGCCGATCAACTCGTGCATCATCAACCTGAGCCTCTTCTGTGGGTTTGTTGGAGGGGAGTGCTGGGAAATCTTCTCTCTTTTTTGTTTTTGGTGCCTCTTTGGGCTTTTCCTCATTGGGTTTTTTATTCTTGACTTCTTGGTTTTTGGAATTGTTCCCGTAGCTTTTCTCTTGTTTGTGGCCTGGTTTTCCAGGTTTTCTTCTGTCTTATTTTTGCTCCTGTTTTTCAGGTTTGTTTGATTTGTTTTGCCCTCTAGTCGTAATTTTTTGTCCATATGGTCCATTATTGTTTTTTGTGAGTTCAAGATGTGATCTTGTAGCTCATCGATATTCTTTTTGAGGGCTTCAATTTCCCTTTCCTTCTCTTGCAGAAGTTTCTTCATGGATTGCATGTCGGACTTTTCGTCCTCGCTGCTTTTCTTTCTGATACGTTTTGATGCCGCTTTCGGCGTGTCATCGTCCGTAGTTTCTTCTATGCGGCTTCCCTCCGCATGGACTTTTGTCCTTGCGGAGGGAGGGACAAAACCTTTTTTTCTTGTTTTTGGGACGTTTGAAGTCCCCTGTAGCATGATTCTCCCAGTCATCTACTGTGAGTTCCTTGAAAATCTCGTAATTTGTAGATTCTCCGTCGGTTGCGTCTAGGGTTAATGCGGTATAGATGTTACCGTGGAGTTTCCTCTCACGGCAACCAGTGACCTAGTCGCGGTTGTTCACGCTTTAGGCAGAACTAAAGCGGGGATCCTCTTGATTTTCTCACTTCTCTGACCCTGGGGCCGTGTCTGCCAGATATAAGTTCTAAACAACTATATCCCACAGTGTCATCCCAACGAAGGCACAGAGAATGTCCCGACGGGCAAGCCCGTATGCTTCTGTGCTTCCCTACGCCGCAATTTTGGCCTCCGTGAAGACTTGATTTAAAAAAAAACAAATCTCCCCGGCTAACCTAGTTGTGACGCAAGGTTTTGCCTCTGTTCTTCAGGCCTAGGCGCTGCTAACGGCAAGTCACCGCTACCGTGCTTACATTCACGGTATGAACTAAAAAGTTCAGCTCGGACTTGGTCGTTACAGCTCCTCGGCGGCGTCGCTCCTCTCACTTCGGCACGTCTGCACTGTTCGACTGCTGGAGTCGAACTACTTGAAGTCCCGATCGGAAGGTGCGCTGTTCTTTTATACATTTAGTAATTGAGAATTCGCAGCGCTCCTTCGCCGAGAGGCCAATGACAGCGAAGTTAATAACGAGCGCTGTGATTGGCCGGCCGGAGTAGCAATCTTTGTCGAGATTGGCTGCTCTGGCGACAGTAATGTCGCTGAGACGGTTCCATGGAAGGCTATGGATCGCCTTCAGTCGCTCTATCTGCCGAGGCAGACGATCGGAGAATTCGCTGTGATTCCATTTGGCTGTAACAATGAAAAACTGAAAAGACTGAAACTGAAAGAAAAACACAAAGTGATTTTATTTATTTTTTTAGAATTGTGGTCATCCGTGTCAGTTCGTCTGTATATATATACGCTGTACAAAGTTTGAATTTCGGAATTACGAGTAATTTGGAAACCGTCTTAGTACACGTATAAAACAGGTTAGCAACTCACTGGTCAAGCTTAAGAAGGCGTGCATTGTTGCTATGCCGTTATGTTTCTGTAAAGATAGAATTTATGAAATTTTTTATGCAATTTTGATTTTGGTTTGATAGGGATTTGAAGTTATCAAAGTAAGTTTTAACAAATTGTGATTCATCTTTGAAGGATGAACCGTTTTCTTGTGTGGTCTGCTTAAAGGCACTAGTAGACAAATCTAATTGGCAATCTTGAGATTTAGACGTCGTAGATCCCTGGGTTATTGGCGAGTTCTTTTGTGAACTCCTTTCTGGTCTGAAGTTTGGAGCTATAAGACACGCATTATGTTCATCTACATTGTATTTTTCTGGGGCAAGTTTTTTTTGCATTCTCTGTTTCTAGTCTATTGTTATGTTCTCTTTGTTCTGAGGTTAAAATCTGCGTTTCTTCTTTGTGACGAAGTAATGATGTCTCTTTTGCTTTGTTGGTTATAACTGGTACTTGGGAGTTCTGGAAAGTCTTGTGGGTTATAAGTAATTTCATTATGGTGATTTAGTCTATTAGTTCGACTTGTGACATAAGTTTTTTTGCAGGACTTTTCGGCATCATAGTAAGTTGGGTTATAATAGTAGGTGGCAGCATCTAAGGAGATGGCCTGGAAGACCTCCTGCAGGTATTGAATGGGCAGGTTTCTTCGTGCATTGCGGTTGGCGATCCATTGATTCGGTACGCCTTCCTAAACATTAACACAACACCAAGTTGCGTTATTGTTATTGACTCCATGTTCTTTGATAATTTGTGAGTCAAAAAATACGGCTGCGCCGTAGTTTGCAGGGTCCTCAGACGACAAAGACGTGGGACGGGTTTCGCCTTGCACGTTGGTCCTCTGCATCTGGGAGATTGGCCGTGATATTATTACTTGCGACTGGGCTCCAGGCTCAGCTAATGTGGTAAATATAACGTCGGAGACTTTGAAAGTCTTGGATGTACTAAGAACATTTGAAACTGCGTTAAGAAACTCAAAGTTCAAAGCGGTATTAGCAGGATAGCATGGAAAATCTACAGCTGTAATACTTGATGAGAAAGCTAAATTTTTAGCTTCTGGTCTGCGGATGCCAAGTGGCTTAAATCCTAGCAGATTCTGGTTTACTCTGTTTGCCTGGTCGATATTCAAGGAAAAGTCATATGGTCCAGGATTCTGATCCGAAATGAAAGTGCGGACAGCTTCGGCGAGAACGCCTAATCATGGGATCTCCTCATAGAGATTGTGTACAGTTAAATCGGCATCTGGGGCGGGCAATTGGATTAGACCATAATAGCCTGGTTGCTGATTCACCAGTTCGTTGGGCAATGTTGTCCAGTTTTTGTAATAGTGTTGCCAATCTGGCGAATTTGTAACAAAAGCGGTTCAAGAACGCTGAAAACCGTTGTTTGTGTGAGGGTGAGGATATCCTGTTCAGCTTCTGTGAGAGGCTGAGAATTCTTTTGCTTCAAATAAATGAAGCAGAGCCTCAACAGGGCAGTGGCGTAGTAGTCAAGGTATTCGGAGAGTAGGGCCTTGCCTATTTGAGCATCCTCTGTTAGAATCTCTGCGAAAGTACAGAGAATAGTGTTTGGTAGATGATATATAATTACAAAATCTTTAATAAGTTGTGTGGATATTTGTAGGTAGCGAACTTCGCTGCTGCAATATAAAATCGTTTAATTTGAATTTGCCTTTTATATTCTGGACATGCCTTATCTATTGATTTATGATTTTGTTCACAGTGGTAACATTTTACCGTGCAACTATCATTGGACTCACTGTGTTCTTTGCTTCCACAAATAAAACATTTTGGTTTGGATTTACAATTCTTTTTTGTGTGTCCATAGAGAAAACATGAGTAGCATTGTGACACTGGAGGTATATATATTGTTACCGGGTATGCTAATTTGTATATTTCCACATATCTGGGTAAACATGTGCCTTTGAATGTAAAACTAATAGTTCTTGTGGGAACTTCTTGTGTGATGATATTTAGGTTTATTGGTTTCCGTGTTAAAAGTTTTCTTTTTAACCGGGTTGCATTAATTATTTTTACTGAGGCTTTACAAAAATCTGTAAATTCTGAAGTATCTACATCTTCATCAATGCCCCTTACAATACCTTTGAAGGTAACAAAATTTGTGGGAATAAATAGGTTGTAACCTTTTTTTTTGAGTTTTTCATTTGCAGCTTGCTAATTAAAAAATTCTATGGATAGCCTATTGGTGCCTTTATTATCAATTTTTTTACATCTTTTAACTGCTAACTAAAGATTTCCCTTGATATTTTCAGGTTATTCAGTCTTCTTATCTTATTATTAGTTTTTGTAGTTGACTCAATAAAAGCCACATATGGTGCTAAATCGTTTTTGTCATAAAGAAACACTTGTTTTTGTACTTCATTCACTTTTGTTTTGGTAGTTTGGGTGTCTGCAACACCTATAATGTTTGCTATACTAAGGGGGATAACGGTCCCCCCTTAGGGTCATCCATGCAGACCAAACTTGTTATTTAAAATAAATTTTTATGTCCTAAGCTTTTTTTATAAATAAAATCTAAATAAGAATGAGAGAAAGAAAAAGAAAAAAACAAAATTTTAACAGCTATCGAGATATGGCTTACCCTTTGGAGTATGCGTCTCTTGAGCTCTTCACCGGTTTTCTTACAAAACATAAGTGATTATATTCATATTATTTTTACGGTGCGGTAAGTAATTAGGCGACAATTTTCCTTTTTGCAAAAAATCTCTCTTACAGGTTGAATAGCAAATAAAAATGTTGGTGTAAACTCTGGTTGCAAAAACTGGTTCCAGTTTCTTGCCATAATTTGGTCAACTTCGATAACTGTAAATGGAAACGGATTCTTTCTTGAATCTCGAATCAACTCGTATCAGTCATCCGGCAACTTCATTCTTGTTTTGAGGTTTATTAATCCCATATTTTTGTCACATTCTAAATACGAGTGAGCTCGTATAGGAAATATTATTTGGATGTAATCAAGTCGTTTGACCTGATGTACCATAAAATGCATAAACCTAAACATTGCGAAATTTTTGTTCCATCCTCCAGCAGAATTGCCAAAAATGTGCAAACTTCTAACATCATTATCAAGGTGATTTATTCTAAAATCAAAAAGAAAAGAGATCACTTCATTGGATCCTTTCCTAGCAACATGTTCAGGATAAGAATAAAAAATGACCTCCCAGAAGCTAATACGTGAATGTTAAATGAATACATTGACAACTGCCTGCAATAATATACGTCATTGGTTGATACATTGGGTAAGGAAACGTTTTTCTGGAAATCCAACGCAATGGCTGCAAAATCTTAATTGGTCCTAGCTATAATTTTAGCTTCCTTCTTTCACAGAATTAGTCTTTCCGCTGGAGTGACTAGTTTGCGTGCTTGGACTTGTTGGTTATTAATTTCTATAAAACCTCCATGATTATTCATAAAATGTTCAACAATGTTTTTGTTTGCTAGGTAGATATACACTCTGTTGTTAGAAAGCCGTGAGGAAAATAAAATATTTTTGGACTCGATCAACATTCCTAATCAGGTAATCTTGAAGTTTTAGGTTTTCCATGGCTGGGAATACAATAGCTTGATCTTTGGTAGGCAATCACAGCAGAAGTATAAGTTTTAGTATTATTTTCCTTTTAACAAAAAACATAACCTGGGACAACAAGTGTGCAGAAATAAGCTCAATGGTAGGAGGATCTAGGTCCAGACAAGCTTGGAAAACTATCAACAGTCTTAGAAAAAATACAAACGAAACAAAAAAAAATAAACCCTATAGACATAGAAAGATGGAAAAATTATTATGAAAATCTATTAAATGAACAACGTACACAGTTTCTAGACACACAGATAGATAGAGTTGAAACGGGGTTAAATGAAGTGGCGATGATTACCGTAGAAGAAATAAAAAACGCATTACAAAAAATGAAAAATAATAAAGCTCCTGGGCCGGGTGATTTACCTATCGAGTTATTCAAACATGCCACTGCAATAACATTAGAATTGCTTTGTAAAATGTTTAACAAGTGCCTACAAGGAGAAAGTATCCCAAGAGATTGGAAAGTCTCGTACATAAACTCCATCTACAAAAAGGGAAACAGGAATGACTGCAGTAATTACCGAGGTATCAGCATTACGTCATCCACTAACAAACTGTATGAAAGAGTTCTGAAAGCCAGAATAGAAAAAGAAGCCACAGAGATCGAAGAACAAAGTGGATTCCGACCAGGGAGATCCTGTGTCGACAATGTATTCACTCTCAAACACCTAACGGAAAAGAGATTAGCAAGAGGACTAGAACTTCATGCCACTTTTATAGATCTCCGTAAAGCGTTTGACTCCGTACCACTGCAGAGACTATGGACAACATTGGAAAACGCAGGTATAAATGCAGTATATATAAATGCCGTGAAAAAGCTATATCAAGATAACCAAGCTTATATTAAGGTTGGAAACCAAATTTCTAAGGGTTTCACCCAAACAAAGGGTGTCAAACAGGGCTCTTGTCTCTCTCCAACCCTGTTTAAAATTTATCTTGGTAATGCTTTAAAACACTGGATGAGAAAATGCAGCCCAATGGGCATATGGGTAAATGACACTCCTATATACACAATCCTCTTCGCAGACGACCAGGTAGTTCTTGCCGAGGACCTACAAGATATGACGTACATGATAAACTAATAGACGAATTCAAAAAATGGGGATTAGAGGTTAATACCGAAAAGACACAATACATGAATATAGGAGGCATCGGTCAAGACATGGAAACAGAAAGCGGATTAATTAAAAACGTTGATCAGTACGAATATCTCGGAGTTACACTAAGCGAAGACGGGAGAGACGACAAAGATATAACAAGAAAAATAGGAAAAGGAAAAAAACATGATAAAAACACTACATCCGATCCTGTGGAATAAAACTTTAACTAAGAAAACAAAGAAAAATATATATCAGGCTATGAGTCAGCCGGTGCTGACGTATGGGTCAGAAGTGTGGGTCTTTAACAAGAATATGTCACAAAAACTCCTCTCAACGGAAATGATGTACTGGAGAAGATGTTCCGGGTTAACTTTGTTTGACCACATAAGAAATGAAAACATAAGAGAGAGAATGAAAGTAAAGAACACAATAATGGATACGATAGCCGAAAAACAATTAAAATGGTATGGACATCTGAGACGGATGAACGAAGAAAGGATACCACGAAAGGTTTGGAACTGGAGACCTACACAGTGAAATAAAAGGGGAAGGCCAAGGAAGAAATGGATATCCAATATTCATATAGAAATGGAAAATAGAGGTCTTCAAGAAGGAGACTGGGCCGATAAGAAATTATGGCGATTGGGATGCGAGAAGCGACAAAATTAAAGTTGCAAACACTCGCTATATATATATATATATATATATATATATATATATATATATATATATATATATATATATATATATATATATATATATATATTCCTTTTGGGTGCTTCTGTAGTCAGAAGTCCTGTCAGTTGGATTTAACATCTTCTGTTTTTAATTTAAAATTAATTTGGATCTGAAATACGGAACTGTTTTAGGACAGGCAATTTTATCATGTCGTTATAGATAACGAATAAACTTGTTTAGAGTTTTTATATCAAGCCGACTTATGATAAATAAATACAGTGAATTCCTGTGAAATGACTCTGCTTTATATAATTTTAAAGAGTACTTACAGGATGGATGAGAACGCTCTCTTATGCACTTATATTGAAAAAATAAAAAATTTTAATCAATAACTACTATCTGAATAACTGTTTTTGTTTGGAGCTGACAAATTCGCACTAATTAGTATACCTGTCAGGACCGAACTCTGCAATGGAATTGTAATTTCATTAGTAAAAATAAAGCTAATCTTGTTAATTTTAAAATGGATTGAATCTTCAGCTGACTTTACGCTTTTTCAAAACCTAATTGAAACACAAATTTATAATAATACCAGTGATAATAATTCCTTTGAATTTTTTATGAAAGTAATAAATGACGCAGCTTCTAAGTCAATGAAATCTCGTTCAGGTAAAAGTAAAAAACCTTCAAATCCTATTTGGTGGGATAATGAATGCACCTTAATTGTTAATAATAGGAAAGATGCATATCTGGAATATAAAAATACCACGAATTATGAAAATTATCTGAAATTTAAGCATATTCAGGTCAAAGATAAACTACTTTTTAAACAAAAACAACAATTATGCTGGAAAAATTTTATTAATAAATTAAATAAAAATACACCAATATCAAAAATTTGGAGTTTGATAAAAAAAATATCTAACAAAAACTCAGCTTTTAAAAAACACTATATCTGAAGAACTAATAAACCAAATTTTTGATATTGTAGCACTTAGTTTTGTGCCAAATATGCTTGAAAGACCGAAAGAGAACATTGGCAGCCACTATATGGATGCACCTTTTGATACAACTGAATTTGAAGCTGCAATTAAGACCTAGATCTACTGCTCCAGGTAATGATTTTGTTACATATGACATTATTAAAAATCTTTCCCAAGTTGCTAAAGAATTTATAATAAATATATACAATGATTGGTGGGTAAATGCAAACTATCTTGAACAACTTAAACAAATTACCATTTGTGCGTCAAACAAAATCTCTTGCGTCAAACATGATCAACAAATTAAGTTATATTGCAAAAAAAGATCTAACAAATCGATATTGGAAACTTAAAAATTCTCCCCCACTTGCAGAAGCTTTTGTTGAGACTAATGGTGATCACATTTCTTTTAGTAAAAATAAAAAATTACTTATGTATACTATACCCTTTAGATCACTAATAAAACCACACAGAGTTATAATACCCAATTATACAGAATATCGCTACCTTCCGGAAAGACCGACACAACTCTGTACCGTAGAGGTAAAGGGTAGTATATCCATTTAGTGAAGTTTTGAGATAATGGGAAAATAAGATGAGTTCCAGATAATTATTGCAACTGTTCTTAATCTGAAGACATATGAAATTATGTATTTATATAATTGTAACGTTATATATTAGTTAATCAATATTGTCCTACTGTGATAAAAAATTTGTTTATATATTGCATAATATTGGGACTTAAGGTCTTTTGCCTCGGCATGTACCGGCAGATAAAACATTGTATAAAATAGTAAGTGCCTACATAAATTCAAACAAAAACACAAAAAATGATAAAAAAACATTTATTCATCATCGCTATCATCAACTTTTTTTTTAGTAACAACTAAATTTCTATAGAACTCCTGAAACTGACTAGGGATCCATTGTAAAAGGATTAGTAAGTGATCCTTTTTCTTTTGTGTGATCCCTTTGGGTTTTTGATATCGTAATGGTAACTGCTCTGGAAGATTGATCGCAGTTGCTGTTCTTCTAGCGACGTGTAATTCTTTGGGTCTAATTTCTTCAAAAGCCTCTTTATAAAAAATTATGGTCGGTGTGTCTTTTTTTACTTGGAATTGGACTACGTTTGAAATGAGGAAATTATTATTGTCGGCATTTTTCTTTTTAGTGATGAATGGGGATTGAGACTGAGAGTAAAGTACTTCAAAATTTTTGAAGTCATCTTTGTCCATTTTAATTACCTGAGCACCTACGGAACTGATTAATTGCTGCCAATCCCAAGGCGTTACGATCTGCATTGTTGGCTGTTTTTTTACAGATCTTTCAATTATAGCGTGCACTTGGTCAGCTTCTAAATGAGTGTGTCCTCTCAGTAAATATTTATGGTTAACTACTTTTAAATTAGGGCAGATGTTCAAAAGCCAAAAGTAGCTCATCATTACCATAACATTGCGGTTTTGACTAGGGCAATTATCTGACCAAATAACCAATTCTTCCACATCAGTTTGTGATAGAACTGTCAGAGCCCATTTAGTTAATGCCGAGGCAATTTCATGGCCACCCCTTCCAGCTTCGGATTCATCCCAGATAAGGCAATACGATTTATTTTCTGTGGCGTCGTATATCGTGAAATTTATAGTCCATAATTTCAGCTTGTAGAAACTTTGGTTATTTGTCAAACAGGGCGTAGGCAAGCATTTCTGCAAATCACACATTATAATTTTAGTTTTTCCAGCTGATTTTTTGCTTTCATTTTTATCGTTTGCTTTCATTTTGTATCGACTTTCTGCTTCTTGAAGATGTTGTTCATAATTTCGCCGTAATGTTATTGTTTCTTGCTCGGAACAGTTTTTTAATTGTAGCATAAACCGATCGCAACTATCACAAGTATCCACGGAAACCGATTTAAATGCTAAATTAAAATCATTATTGAAAATTTTTTTATACAGCCATAATTTAACAATTTCATTATTTGGAATGTGGTCTTCTTCACACTTTAAGGTATATAATTTGTACATTTTTTCACGGCTCAATTCCGGTCCTAGATATTTCTTGGCAGTTTTGGATCGAGAATAATGACTTTCGTAGCACGGAAACGACTTAATGTGCTCTCGTACTCGATCCAAAACCGCTTCTGGTGTTTTATTAATTGGTTCATGCCTTCCCCTATGGTCTTGTGTCACAAAGCCTCCCATATTGTCGTTTTTTAGAACGTTACGTACAACTGTTTCTGAAATATTTAGAGTGTTTAAAAAAAATTTTTTACATACGTCAATTTTTTTTACACCTCCATCTAACTTTATTTCAAAATTATAAGAAATGCTGACTTCTCTCGGCCTTTTAGAATGGTTTTTAGGTCTACGACGTATTACACTCTTCGGAGTGATATGCGAGCGCACAAATTGACGCTTTAACTCCCAATTTTTTGTGTTACACCAATAATTCTCAAAAATTTGCTGTCTTACAGCTTCTGCTATTTTTTCTGAACATTTTAGTCGACAAGGAGGGCAAGGGGGCTTCATTGCTTTAGCTTTTATAATTTTACCTGATTTATTGATGTGTTCCTTTCCTCCTAATGTTGCCTCTACTCTTTTTGTTACTTTCCAAGTTTCTGGTTTCTTATAACGTCTTTTCTTTTTGATTTGGTCATCAGTTTCCGTTTCATTTTCAGTCACGTTTTTATCAAGTTGAACATCTTCATCATCATCTGCTTCCAATTCACCATTATTGTCTCCCAAATAATTGCTACTGTAGCTATTGTTACTGCTGTCCATATTTTCTCCATCATCGTCCGTGTAATCGGGGTCTTTTATGCTATCATCATCGCTAACACATTCTTCAGTTAAATTAGACAAATAATTGCAATTTTGAGCACGGCTTGTTGAAGCTTGAGCAATATCAGAGGCGTTCGTCGATTCTGTAAATAAAAAAATTTATTTTTATTTAATCTTCTCTATCTGTCGAACTGTTAACAGTACACAGAATAATTTATTATTTTAAATGGGAATAAAGCCACAATTTATTTTCAAATGAATTTATTTAAAAATAAATTGTGGCTTTATTCCCATTTAAAATAATAAATTACATAAGATACCACAAGAAAATAGCTTCAGAACAACACACAGAATAAAGCAAAAAATGGATTAGAGGCATTGTTGTGTGATTCTCAAAAAAAGCAGCAAGTTCAGTATTTTGCAGGTTGATGTTTTCTTAGAAAGATAATACCACTTACTACAAAAAATACTACTTAAGGGGATGGGTACGAACTTTCGACTTCAATGATATTTAAATGGGATTAATTTTTTTTCGAATTCTGAGAAAACTAATAAGTATTTCTGAAAAATTTAAACTCAGAATGGAAGATTACGTTATTACCGAGAGACGAAAGTCCCTGAAAACTTCTATAATGTTTATTTTAATAAGTTACAGGGGTGAAAAACTAAGAGAAAATGTAGTGTGATTTTGAATTTGAAATATCTCATTCAAAACAAACTTTTTATTCATTCTAAGGGACTTCATTTTGCGTTTAAATTTTTTAAAAATACTTATTAGTTTTCTCACGATTCGAAAAAAATGATAACATTTAAAATACATAGAAAATTTTGACAGGCGTCAAAATTTTGCATTTTTGTCCTTTTCCCCTTAATGGTTATGTTAATTTTGTATTAGTATTAGATTTTATAAATAGTTGTTGAAGATTAAGAATTTCAATTACTATAAAGAAGGAGCAATAAATGTACTTATGCATCTGAAAATTGGGCAGTGAATAAAACAACATAATATCTACCGGTCAAAACTCTTACAACAGCAATATTTTCAAATGCCCAAACTACTAAAGACTCTAAAGAGCAAGAACAAGTAAACACCTACTATATAAAACGTGACAAACCAACATTTTTAGAACATGTTAACAATTTCCTAGTTATAAGATTATATAAAAATTAAAACTTAACCTCACTTACCGTCTACGGTCAAATTTTCAGCTTTTGCTTTTTCCACAATCGCACATATCCTCGATCCAACCATGTTTTTTAAATTTGCCAAAGTTTTAGAGTCTTTGGAATTCATTTCTGCTTTTATTTTTTGTAACTGTCAACTATCTATCAAGTAAAACGCTCTGTCAATCAAGGTGACTAACACTTGTGTGGAGATACTGCTGTTTACCGCGCGCGAAGTAGCATGCTCGATAAACAAATCCGACAGCGGATGGAGTTACTATGCTTTACCTCGTTCTCCAAAGGATATACTACTTTTTCTTATAAGAATATCTAGGCCACCAGTAATACTTCACATACCATCTTTTGCCACAAATAAGATTGGAACATTTTAAGCTTAGCCAAAGTATTAAGTCTAAATTAGAAAAAAATGGAGTTACTACCCTTTACCTCTACGGTACAGAACTGGATTATTGCCACTTTTCAGTAGAGCCGATTAAAGAATCCAGAATTTTATTTTTTTTTTGTTTTTTGTATATTTTTTAAACATGGTATAAAAGTTTAATTATTATTGGAAAAGAACATATATTATGTGTATTTCACTAATTGTATCATTTTTAGTTTAAGGATTGGCAGGATAATAGCTAAATGTGACGGTCTTTCCCAAAAAATATTATGTTCTTTTTAAGTTATACCTACTGAAGTAATCAAAATACTTAGTCTATATTTAGTAAAAAACGTTTAATATTTTAAATTAAGTACAAACATTCTGTTCTCACAAAGATAGCAACTCATAGTTCAGTACCACATAAGATCTATATTACTATTACTACTTAAGAAAACTAATAAATCAACCTAAACTTAATTGTAATTCTTACTACGTGAACCAAAAAATAAAGTAAATAAAAAAAAAACTTAAACGGTAAATATATTCGAAAAAAATGTGATCTAATTAAAGGTTTACATAGAAAGTGGTAGAAACTTGGGATTATATTTTTTTCCATTAGTGATATAATTCCCTGCTTCTTTTTATCAGATATTTCAAGTTTCGTATTGTATAATTTTTTAAAGTGTAAATTCTGCAAATTCGAATTTGATCTTCTACGAAGCATATTAATGTTCAAAATTATCTTCTGCGTAGGATATTTTACAAAAGAAATTGGCAGGTGTGTCTTTTCTGACCTCAAATACCTTAATATCAGAGATATTTACGTTTTCCCCATTTGAAGTCTTATAAATTTCTTTCATGCCCATGCTAGCTGTTAAATCTTTAATGTCCAGAAAATCATCATGTCTAAACTCGTGAACCTTGTAAGGTTGGCCTGTTTTTTTTTGCTTGTCGGATAAGTGTAATGTACTGTTCTGGTACATAAATAGCTGCAGCCTTTTTGTATCGTGTTATTTGTCGCTCTATTACCGAATGAACGTTATCAGCATCATTTTGAGTGTGGCCTCTTATAAAATATTTATGTGTGATAACGTTTATGTTGCTCAATGTGTGTACAGCAAATGAATATAGACCGAAAAGAAATCTGTTTTTGTTCTGCCCTGTGCAATTATCACTATAGAAAATAATATCTATCATTTTTGAGTCGTTGATACCTTTTTGATTTATTTCATTTAAAAAATGCCATATACAAGATTCAATCTCATTTGTACCTCTTATAGCTTCCCCCTCGTGCCAAACGTAACACGACACGTCTTTGTCAGGGAAACTGGCAAAAGTTAAATTATACGTATTCAGTTTCGAAATATAGTAGAAGGAGGATGCATTGCCAGTGGGACATGGTAAGGTAGCTTGCAAATCAAAAGTTACTATGTACTTTCCAGTTTTTTTATCGTTTTCCCTTTCTATTCTTGAAAGATCTTTTTCCTGCAAGTGGGTCTCATACCTGTGTCTTATCAACTCTTTAGCTTGTTCAGAAGCGTGTCGAAACTCTAGGCATAGATCACATTGATCTTTTTTTGGAAAATAAAAATCTATATTAAACTGCTTTGTAAATACATCGTAGTATGTACGGTATGTAGCACATTGTACTTTTTTATTTTCACATAATTCTTTATAATCCCTATACAATTCGGCTATTGTCCTCGTTCCCTCTATATATTCTTTTTGGGTTCGTGCACGGCAGTAGTGGCTGTCAACCCGGGGTATTGATTGAGTGTGAACCATTATTGCTTGCAAAATAGCATGGTCCCTAGTTTTGTGTTTTTTGTGTTTTCCTCTTGCTTCGTTTGCAATAATACCGTGAGTTTGTTTTTGCTTTTGTTTTTCAGATACTGTTCTTATAGTCCTTGAAGTGATTCCTAAGCTAGACATAAAAAAAGTTTTACAAACACGGTGTTTCCTTTCAAGTACATGAAAATAATACGCATTATTTAGACTGCGTTTAGCATTACTGTACTTTGATTTTGCTACGGGACTCAATGATGATGCAATAAAATCCCTTTGCCTTTGTAGATCTGCTAAGTTCCAATATTCGTTAAAAATTACTAGTCGTTGTTCTTCCATCATTTTTTCCTTACATTTTAGCCTACATTTTTCAGTACAAACACTTTTTTTGCATCTCTAGTTATTTGTGTTTTTATTTTAGTTCCATCTGCCAGTTTGGAAATTTTTACTGATGTGTAACTTTTTCCACTGTTTCTTAAGCGTCGAGTCACATTTTTTTTCCAGTTGGCCTCATTAAATGTTCTCTTTCTTCCTCTTTGTTTTGTTGAATCATCCTCTTTTGGTTTCTCGAGTAATACTGCTTGATCTGCTTTCCTATTAACCACCAGTTTTGCTGTGTCGTTTTCATCACCCGAATCGGAAGAATCTGACGCGACGTCTGCGCTTACATCATATTCTGGATCAATATCTGATTTTCCTGAGCCAAATGGTTCAGAACTACGAGAACGATTTCCGAAGTGGAAATTGAAACGTCAATAAAACGTATTTTTACCTTTAATTGTGGCTTATTTCCCAGTTAAATAGTAATTAATTTAAAATGCCACAAGAAAATAGCTTTAGAACAATATAATATTGAAGCTTCGAAATTGTTTTGTCCCCAAAAACAATCCGTATCTTTTTGCAACAGCTAATTCTAATACTCATCTAATTGTGTAGCATTTGCTATTCATTGATCTTTTTGGTGTATATTGAAATCCTCTCGTATATGTAATATATATTCTATTTTAGTTTCCTATTTGTACGTATTAAAACACCGAATTCTTTTAATTTAAAACCAAAATAAAATTTCGTTCTTTTCAGCGTCGCCAAGTAATAATAGCCCAGTCTGGTTAAAAAAAAGGTGGAAAAATGTTTCGCAGATATTTGAAGCTTTTAAGACATAGGTGGGGGTTACTAGATGACGAATAGATAAAAAGATACTCCTAGTTTTACGTTGCGTTTTTTTTAAACAACAATTTATGGTCAAAATTTGATTTTTTATCTATAAGTTTTTTCCCTTACAATTTAAATAAACAATATTTATACCATTTTTTTATGTCAAGAATATCTTTATTTTTCCGTTTTTTCAATTAAAATTGATTTATAATTTGCGGAGATATTTGCAAAAAAGCAGTTTTTTTGCACTAATTTATAAATTTAATTAATTTTTTTATTAACAAAATAAAATGTTATTAATACATTTTAACATGGAGGAATTACCGTCCTTTAAATTTGTGCGAAATTTCACCCCGATCGGTCAAATAGTTTAAAAGTTATTCAATTTGTTTATCCCTGGGACTAATTATTTAAACCATTGAGCTTGCCCTATGAATGACACTAGACACATTTAACAAATTTCATAAGATTGTTTAAGACTTAGACTATCTCAGAAGTTAAAGGCATATTGAGTTTTCATCGAAATTATTTACAAAATAAACGTTTGAAAAAGGGGTATGTTTTTTACTTATAAACAATTGTAATAACTTCTATATTTTTTAAGCTACAGACTTGTACGTACAACCATTGGATAGCTGGTAATAAAGCTCACATTAAAAAATAAAAAACCTTCTATGACCAATAGGAACGAAGTTAGCGACTATTTTTAAAAAAATCATATCTCCATTGTTTATAAACATTAAGAAGTAAAATTTGCACAAATTTTGAATGAAAATCTAAACTTTATATTGAAAGTTATAGCTATAAAATGTATCTCTTTTTTTATAAATATTAATAACTACATAGTTTTCACTGGCCGGAAAATATGGGAAAACTCGGAAAAATTGAGTCTATTTGAAATTCACGCTAAATACTTACTTTTTTTAATTTGCTCGAATAGTCTGTCGCAGTATTAATAATGATGACATAATTTTCACCCCCATAAATCTCGGAAAATCCCGGAAAATCAACATATGTTTTTTCATTTTATATCAATGATGCTTACTGCTTTGATAAAATAAGTCGATTTTTTCATCACTTGCCTTATTACATTTTGCAATGTTTATTGAACTTTACTTTTTTTTATTTTCTTTACATACATTGGTTTAAAAGTTAAAATTTGGTTCATTTATTCGACTTCACTGTCAGCTCTGAACCTTTTTGTTGCACGTTGTTTGTCTTCACTTATTAAGCAAGTCTATACATATACTTCTTCAGAATCACTGTCGTCATCAAACGTAACTGTACCGAGGTTGCAGCATATTTTCTCCTCTTCTTCTTCCTCAGTACAATTTATACACAAGTTCGTACAATTTAAACCACGTTTTCTGCACCCACATCTAGTAGTTTTGCAACCTGTGGTGCATTTGCATGTAATGTGCTTTAATGTCTCTTTGGGAATTAAATTATCCAAAGTATAAATTGGTTCAAAACCAGTGGCAGTTTGTCTCCAACCATAGGCACAAGCATCTAACTTATTACCTAACCACATTTGTAATTGATAGTAAACCCGAAGAACATGCTGTTTGGCTGCACCTTCAGTTGGTGGCAAAGTTTCTAGTTTAAAAGATGATTTACCGATATTTCTGTTAAATTGTAACTTCTTCTCGTTCTTCAGCTGTTTCTATAACGTTGGTTATAGTTTCCATATTTTTAATAATACGCTTTGTGCAATCATTAATTTTCACCGACTTTTCGCAAAAAAAACACAAGTTCGAAAAATTAAAACCACGATATTTCGCATACTCTTTACGAGTATTACTCAATTCTTCTGACATTTTTTTTGTGCTAAGGCGATTCTATTTACTCGATTGTATGTGCAATAACAATTATTGTGAACAACCGTTGATGACAATGTACTCATTATTTTATGTTTATTATCTTTTCTTATTTTGCTGGTCTCTATGAACTTCTGTAAACCCTTTTGTTTAACTTCTCTAAACTTTTCTTTTGCATGAATACTTTTGTCACAAATAATACAAATAGGAGCATCATCTTTAGGACTGGAAGTACTGGCCTCGTCTTGATGCATATTGTGTCACTAAAATGTAAATAAATATCTAATAAAACGATAAAGTTGATAAATTTATATAAATCGAAAGAACGTTCAATGGTATATAGTATATATTATGTTAAGAGTAAAAAATATATGCAAATACTACACGTATATGTAATAGTAGAGTTGTTCTACACGTTTTTTAATTTGTAACTTTGTAAGACTTTAAAAGGTTCCATCTTTTGAAAAAAACTCCAAAAAATTTAGTTTACACGTGCTCAATTTGTTTCATATTCACCAGTTATTTTTTATGTTTTCTGGTTTACCAGAAATAAATAATATAATATTAAAAGTAAACAAAAATTATATAATACTTTAAGTTAAAAAATAAGATAAATATTACTGAAAGATTAATGTACAATGTAATCAAAAATTTTAAAGAATTTCCTCGTAAAGAGTACAGAAAGAGTAAAAAAATGATCTGCTCCTTTTGAATGGAAATATGTTTCACTTGTCTAAAATAAATCAAAAAAAGATTTTTTTAATATTAATGAAAGATCACAATATTGCAAGCTTATATACAACGACTATTTTAAAAATATATAAAGTTAAAATAAGCATAACCGTATTGCTAAAATCTGTAAGGACTTTTTATTTTATTAAGTTGAAATTTAATTATGATTATAAACAATAAAGTAAAAGCAATAAAAATAGTTCAAAACAAACGTTTAACTTGCATAACAATAATTTAGCCATTTATAAAACAAAACTTACAAAGGAAAATACTTACTATGATACTACTACTGCTGGAATAAGTTATTGCCACAGTCTGCTGTTTATTTTAAAATAATCTATAATAAATAATATTTTTCACTAATTATACAAGTTGAAAATAATTAATTATTCATTCAATAGTTTTAAATATTACTTACAATTTTCAATCAAAAAGTAATTAAATACGTTTAGTTAAAACTTTTTTGTTAAGCAAAAACACACACAAAATAATTTACTCAAAAATTATTGCTAAATAAGTATATTGCTTTCTAAAGCCACCACACTGAGACTGACGAAATTTTGCAGCGATGTGCTAAGACAGTTTCCCCTCCACTTTCCTATGTAGATCTTTCGAAAGTAACTTTATTTCAAAAGGCTTTAAATTTCGAAAAATTGAATGAATTTTATAGCTATAAAATTCAATATTAAGTTTAGATTTTCATTCAATATTTGTGCAAATTTTACTTCTTAATGTTTATAAACAACGGAGATATAATTAACAAAAAAATTGTCGCTAACTTCGTTCCTATTGTTCATAGAAGGTTAATTTTTTTTTGTTAAATGTGAGTTTTTTTACCAGCTACACAATGGTTGTACGTACAAGTATGTAGCTTGAAAAATAAAGAAGTTATTACAATTGTTTATAAGTAAAAAACATACCCCTTTTTCAAACGTTTATTTTGTAAATAATTTCGATGAAAACTCAATATGCATTTAACTTCTGAAATAGTATAAGTCTTAAAGAATCCTATGAAATTTGTTAAATGTGTCTAGTGTCATTCATAGGGCAAGCTCAATGGTTTAAATAATTAGTCCCAGGGATAAACAAATTGAATAACTTTTAAACTATTTGACCGATCGGGGTGAAATTTCGCACAAATTTAAAGGACGGTAATTCCTCCATGTTAAAATGTATTAATAACATTTTATTTTGTTAATAAAAAAATTAATTAAATTTATAAATTAGTGCAAAAAAACTGCTTTCTGACAAATATCTCCGCAAATTATAAATCAATTTTAATTGAAAAAACGGGAAAATAAAGATATTCTTGATATAAAAAAATGGTATAAATATTGTTTATTTAAATTATAAGGGAAAAAACTTATAGATAAAAAATCAAATTTTGACCATAAATTGTTGTTTAAAAAAAACGCAACGCAAAACTAGGAGTATCTTTTTATCTATTCGTCATCTAGTAACCCCCACCTATGTCTTAAAAGCTTCAAATATCTGCGAAACATTTTGCCGTGAAATCGATGATTTTTGTATAACCAGACGGGGCTATAAAACCATTTGAGAGTAGTTTATTATTTTAAAGATGTTCGGCATTTTCTTTTAATGTTTTATTCAAAGTCGCTTTATAATTTTTATACGTCGCAAATAGAATCTTCTGCGTTGTTTTGTTGTGTTTTGTTATTTCAGGTTTGTTTATTTTCAAGTTAGGTGAACGAATTCTTGAGGTTCTTACTTGGGTCGCCGGTAGAATCAGGTGTGAATCCAAATAAATTCTTACTTGGTTCGCTATGTGGATCGCAGGTATGGATCCGCAAATTCTCCATCGAATTTGTGTTCTTCTGTTTTGGCCCCTTTAGTGGAAATATGTGGCAGTCAAAAAATAATTTGTGTGGTGTACCAGAGCATGGTATAATTTTGAAGCCACATATAGGATGTCGCATCAGTTGGTATTGTCGTTTTCCTGTTCCAATTCCATCTACGTCAGATCTTCCTTCCCGATTATTGAAATGGTTTCCTTTTGTTCCAGAGTTTCGTCCTTGCAGCTCTAATCCAGAGATAGTAGCGAGTATCAAAGTTTAAGTGCAAAAATATGTGAAAAATCAAGGTAATATTTAATGTTTTAAATTTCAAAGTAAAGACAGACATTTTTTGCTAAAGTAATAATTGCTTTCATTGTTTTAAAAGATAATTTTTTTATTTGTAATAATTTTTATATTTGCCATAGTTTATACGTCAGTAACATAGTAAGTTTTTGTAGCATCTCCTAAATTTGTAAATTAGTAAAACGCATGTAAGTTTTTTTGTATTTTGCGACCGTCGTGGTACTATTTTTGTATTTTTTTTAAACATTCTTGGTTCTATATGTTTTGTAACTGTTTGTGGTATGACACAAAAATAAATGTTGAATTTTGTTTTCTTAACATTTTATTTATTTTTCGAACTAACGCTTTTTTGAGTTTTACTTGAAAAAGATGTTTTTGATGTTTTATAATTATTTCCCTAGTTACAACTAGTGGTTGTAATAGGTATAATTAAGCACTTCAAGTGGCGTCCTATATTAAATTCCTTGAGGTGTTCCCTATTTATTTTTATTTTGTTTATTCCAAGAGATTAATGACCACTTTATTTTATTTTTTGTAGTTGCCCCAATCCAACCCCTTTATCTTTTACTTATCCA
>OU898284.1:50618229-50636644 GCA_918026665.1 Diabrotica balteata
ACCTTGGCAAAGGTGTGAGACAGGGCGGCAACACCATCTCACCCAACTTATTTACTTTGGCATTAGAAAATTTTTTCAAAAAACTAAATTGGGTCGAAAAGGGATTAAAAATAGATTAAGTATATCTTAACCATTTGCGTTTTGCAGACGACATAAGCACAGATATCCATGAGCTAAAATCAATGCTACAAGATTTAAATCACAAATCGAAAATGAATTAAAAATGAATCTCGACAAAACAAAGATATTAACCCTCCAGTACACGCGCCCTATTTTCTTACGTGACTACACCATACGCCATACGTACTGGAGCTCTGGAAAAGCAATATTTTTTGAAAATAGTGATATTGTTTTAATAATTTCTTAATAATACCACTGTAATCTATAATTGGCTTTATTTTATAAGTAAAATATACATTAAATTAAAAAAAAATCGAAAAACTATGAAAATGAAAAAAGAAACACTATAAATCAAAGTTACCTCTAGCCAAACATTACAAACCAAACTACGTTCTATAATATCCTAAATACAATATCTTAATCTGATTCAGACTGCATGTTTTGTTTTATCTCAGCACAATGTACACATATTTGCTTTAAATGTCCAGGGCAAGTCCACTGATCACAGCTGCTGCACCATTTTCTTGTGCTATTATTCCTTGCTCGTCCACAAATATGACAACGCCCAAGGGCCGAAGGGCGAGTCGGAACTTCTTTAGGAGTTTCCTTATTTATTTTTAAAAGAAATTTAATTTTTTCTTTTATTTCTGTTGATGTGTGAGTGTTCTCTAGTCGCCTTAACATTAGTGGTTTTATTAACTCAAACGAAACGTCCTGAAGAAATGTGCTTCTTGGAAGTGATGCAGTGACATTATTAGCCTTATACAGGGAAAATGCATTAATTCCTGATATATTTAATAAATCAAAGAACACGGTGAGTGGCCAACGCCGAGAGTTTCGGGAAACATCATATTGTGCACACAACTGGTCAACCAGATCCACTCCAAATTTTGTTTTATTGTAATCCGTTATTATTTCGGGTTTGTTCTTGTCTTCTGTTTCAGGATTAATCCTGCTATCATGGTGCATGGTTGAAACAGCTAATACGACCTTATTTTTTTTTTTTGGAACGTACGTTACCAACGTACATTTTTCTTGGAGGAATCCGAATAGTGAAGAATGTATGTCTCTGTTTTTAGACGTTATAAATTCTTGTGGTAGCTCCCTCTTATTTTTACAAATCGTACCAATAATAGTTAATCGCTTTTGAAGCAAGTCCATGGCCAAAGGTATACTGGTAAACCACTTATCCATGATTATATTTCTGCCCGTTCCTTCTAGGGTTTAACCATTCTTTTAACAACCTCTGCGCTACTCCAATCAGTTTTAAAAGGACCAGTTGGTTGTGTTCCACAGTAAATCTCCATATTTTTATACGCAAATATTTTTATACCATATTTGGATGGTTTACTGGGGATGTATTGACGGAATTGACATTTTCCCCTAAAAGCAAGTAATTGCTTGTCAACTGTTAAATATTCTGAAGGTGTAAATTTTTTTTGAAAATTTTCAATAAAAAGTCCAAAAATGTCTCGTTTAGGAGCAAGTTTATCCAGCTCTCTCCTTTGTTGTCTAGAATTAAAGTCGTCAAACCTCAAACATCTCAGTAGAAATCGGAAACGATTTAAAGACATTGTCAAGTAAATAGCTTCAACACCAGTACCTTTCTTACTATCCCCACATTTGCAAAACATTTAGTGTTCCAGATTTTAGAACACCTGCTAAAAAGAGTATACCAATAAGTCCCCAAATCTACTCGACGTCGGTCATTTTAGCATCTCCGTAGCGTTGGAAATTTGCTCTTACCTTCTCAATATAAATGTTGGTACAACGCGTAACTTCTTTGACTATATTATCATCTAGCATACATTTAAAGCATTCAAACTGTGTTTTTGCGTTTCGAGCTTCTCTTATTGGTCCTGGTAACTTCAAAACAATATTTGTTGCACGAGTTCTTGAAGTAGGCGCAGGACACATCTTACTCCACTTTGTTTTTTTTGTCTTTGCCAAGATAGTAGTTTGAAATTATTTTTTCTTCATCTTCTTCCCCTTGAACCTCTTCATCACAGTCTTGTTCCGATTCTTGTTCAGACATGGTACATTCTTGTTCTACAACATCATCAGATACATATTCCTCAACAATATGGTCATCTGAGCAGCTGTCGTCATCACTACCATCTATATTCGGCTCCTGTTCGTTCTCTATTTCATTGTTCCATTCCATTAGCATTTTTTCAAAATTACGGTCGCCGAATCTTACTTTTTTTGGTCGGGACATTGCTGATAACTAAAACAAAAATAAAAAATAAATATTTGTTACTCTTTTTCACGTAGAAAACTTACCTTAACCGCCGAATACAAAATATAATGTTTAGTTTAGGGTTACGTAAGTACACGTGTGGATTACAATGGTAACAGAATCCAATCTATGTCTTACACCTACACACATCAAGCGACATTCGCATACTAAAACAGTTCCTTATACTATGCCCCTAAGGTATTGGAAGATAGGCAACTCTATATACAATATGGTCCGAATAGCAATTTTATAAAATTCAATGGATTACGAACGTAATCCGCGCGTGTACTGGAGGGTTAAGCAACAGCCTAGAAAACATCACGATAGATAACATCAATATAGAAAAGGTAGAATATATATATATATATATATATATATATATATATATATATATATTATATATATATATATATAATTATATATATATATATATTATATAAGTAGTTAGGTATTATTGACTGACACGTTATGTAAAATAAAATTTTATTTTGATGTTGCAGTCATTAATAGGGCAGGATAAGTGAAACTCTTTGTTCTTTAATCAAGCTTTCGCAAAATTTATTTGCTTCTTCAGGATATGCTAAAATATGGTATCAATAAATACAATGAAATTAGAATTAAAAATCATTGTATAAAACTGGTATAAAAAAAACTTACAACATGAGGTTAATCCATTAAATTCTTAAATTTAACTAATATATTAAGACGTGAAAACCAATTAAATAAAACAGAATTCTTAGAAATGGTATGCATAAATAAATATCAATGCGTTAATAAAAAAACTGATATTGATAAACTAAGCAATATCTATAATTACATTCTGTCTTACGAAAATTAATACTATTATTTTCTAATATAGGATTTTCTGACTATAAATACTATAATTTCAAAAATTTAAATATTTATTTGACGCCACTTTGTACGTAACCATATTAACAATCGAGGTCTAGTTATCAACAACAAAAAATATAATAAACAGAAACGAGTGTCTTTCTGACATAAATCAAACATCATTATAATAATCAATGTCCTAATAATATATACAAAATTAAATAAAATTAAAATGTACTTACACAAAAGTATAATTTAAATAAGTTAAGTTTTAATGTTTTGTAAATATAATAATTTAATGGATTAACGTCATGTTGTAAGTTTTTATACTAGTTTTGTACAATGTTTTTTAATTCTAATTTCATTTTATTTATTGATACCATATTTTAGCATATCCTGAAGAAGCAAATAAATTTTGCGAAAGCTTGATTAAAGAACAAAAAGTTTCACTTATCCTGCCCTATTAATGACTGTAACCTCAAAATAAAACTTTATTTTATATATATATATATATATATATATATATATATATATATATATATATATATATATATATATATATATATTTGCAACATTTGTTGACTCCATTTAAAGACATTTAACAAGGCGACAAAGAAATTATAATTACCTCTTATCAAAAAATAGATATGTAACAGAGCATTGTTTTGGCCTTCTCAAACAAGGATTTAGGCAGCTATATCATATTAAGCTAAGAAATATTTCAGATAGATATAGTCCATTTTATAAGGGCTACTGCAGTGCTACACAACAGCAATTGACGCTAATTTGCCATTCGAACATCAATTAAATGTTAATGCACCTCATCTTCCCATTACCAATAGAGATGAAATTGATGACGAAGATGACGTAGATGGTGTTACAAAAAGAAATGCCATCATGAATTGTTTAAATTTGATATTGTAATTGTGTCTAATAAACTATAATCAAACACTTTCAAATTATTTGCTTTATTAAAACAAACCATTATTTTATAGATCGATGGCTTAGTATGAAAACCCTGCATCTTATTTTACAGGAGAGACTTTAAACTGCATTTCTGTATACTGTAACTTAAAATATATGTGTAACCATCTAAATATGCTCACAATCAAAATAGATTAAAATATACATAAATTCAGTTTAAGTCTTTCCTGTAAAATGAGATACGCAGTTCACAGTTGTACTAAGCCATCCTTATATTTAAAAAACCTTTTTGTAGTTGTTCTTAGAGTAAAATATTAATACCTCCCCTTTATAGATTAGTTTTTAAGACCCTTTAACAGTTAGTGGCAACAATAGAAGCCACTTACAGTACAGTCCATTACGCCACGTAAATTCAAGTGATTATGATCTCTAATAGCTGTTTACGTGCGCGCAACGCTCACGCCTTCTATAGAAGCCACTTGTACTTCCCCCTTCAAAATAAGATACAACTGGCTTCTATGTGTGCCACTAACCGTTGCGAGCTGCTATCTAATTTCGAAAGCACGTGTAGCTGTTGTACATTTTATTGTGTTGTGCTCAAATTATTAATATTACAGCTAATTGTAAGTATAATTTTCATTGTATAATAATGTAAAACTCAATTTCTGCAGCATTTTATTGAAACAAGATATGCGCTAAGGAAGTCTAGTAAGTTACTTAGACTATTTGTCCTATTTTTGTTTATGTTTTGTATTATAAGAACTTGATTTTATTTTATTTTTGTTGCAGAAAATGACTCCAAATAGAGACAACATCACTATCGAGGAACTAGAACGTTTATCTGCTGATCAACTGTATGAATTTATCGATGGCATTACATATGATATGGCTGAAATATCTGACATTGGGGGGATAGCGACGCCGAAGACAATGTGTTAGTCTCTATACATAGCGGTTCTAGTACACCCCGTTCATCTAACGTTTCAATAGCTGATCCATCTACTTCTTCGACACCTGGCCCATCCCGTCCTTCCAGGCAGAGGGTAAGAAATAAAAGTTTATTAAGTTTTGAGAAATCTGGATCAGATATGGACTATGACTCGGATGACTCAATTGGTGACAAGAACTATGTCCCTAAAAAGAAAACTTCAAAAAGACGTTTTGCTTCATCTTCATCTAGTTCGGACGATATCAGTCTCGAAGATTTCGGTTTGCCAGAACTTGAGATCCGACAGATGCAAAGCCAAACTACATTTTCATAAGATCAACCCGAGATTGAAGAAAACACCATTAATTTAGCAAGTGATTTTTCGATGAAATGCAAGAATAACCCTTTGCGGCTCATTGGTTTCGCCGCGAAACCACCAATTTCGTCACACCAATGTGCTCAGCTGACCCACTGGATTCACTACGTAGCCGTACTAGCAGTGTTATCTATATTTCAATAGATGAACTTCGAAGTCAAAACGTTTTAGTTTTCTGTATAGTTAGAATTTTTTTGGTATGATGGCGGTAGTGTCACAACACGTAAATCATATGTTTGGAGTTCTTACAATTTTGACTGTTTTTTGATAAAAAATAGCAAAAATAATTACGGGTAAGTTATTTATCATGTTGACATAGACCTGTACTCACTCTTTAGAATAAAATATGTAACCAAAGATGTATTTTTGTATCATTTTTGGTCACACCAAAAATACGGTTTCACAGTGAAACCAGTGGGCAACTACAGTTTCTTTATTTCAGGTACCATGAGACGTAACAAGTGGAGTCATAAGCAACTAGAAATGTTGTCCGAAGACGATTTGGAGGATTTATTGGCAGAAATACCCTCAGATAAGGAGTCAATTGTCAGTTCGGGTTCCGATAGTGACTCCGAGGATTTACCAGTGGTTCATCGAGATACTATTCTAGAAACATCTCCACCAAAAAAAAAATAAAAATTCTATCAGACATCACCATATTATCGACCACTGAATTAGGAGAATGTTCATCAATCAAAAACGGAAATAAATCTATGAGTGTTACACTTGTCCCTCCAAAGATTTTGAGAACAATTGAAAGTAGCGAAGATGAAGAGGACAGTGACGATGATGAGAAAACACGCAAGGTGCCAATACAACTAATAAAAAAGAGTGATTCGAAAGGAAAACGGAAGGTAGATGAAACTGCTAAAAATACTAAGAAAACATCTAAAGTGACAGAAAAGAAAAATATATCAAAAAATCCAGGCCTTATTTGGAATAAACAATTCATTCCAAATACTATTATTCCTTTCAATATGGAACATGGACCATCTGTTGAGAGTACAATAGAATATCCTCATGAAATTTTTTTGCTCTTGATGAATGAAAATATACTGCAAAATTTAGTGTTTCAAACGAATTTGTATGCGACTCAAGAAGGTAAACCGTTCAAGCCAACATCTAAACGTGAAATTTTACAATTTTTAGCTGTAAATATCCTTATGGGTATCAAGTCATCACCTAGCTACAGAGATTACTGGTCTTCACAGGATATTTTGAGCGATAACTATGTTTCGAAAATAATGAACAGAAAACAGGTTTAGTTGGTTACTTGGGCATATACATTTGAATGATAATTCCCTTCAGCCTGATAGAGGAACTCCTAATTACGATAAACTTTATAAAATACGTCCGATTTTAGAAGAGCTACTGGAATCTTTTCAACAGTACTATAAGCCAGGAGAGCATCAGTCTATCGATGAAAGTATGATTCGTTTCAAGGGCCGTTCCACTTTGAAGCAGTATATGCCCAAAAAAACCCATAAAAAGAGGTACAAACTTTGGGTACGTGCTGATGCTGTGACTGGTTATGTTCACGAGTTCCAAATATACACTGGCAAAGTAGACAACGTAAAGGTGGAAACTGGTTTAGGTGAACGTGTTGTGAAAGATCTCACAAAAACTCTTGTTGGCAAAGGACACAAGGTTTATTTTGACAACTATTTTTCGTCGGTATCTCTTATGAAATATTTATTGGAGAACAATATTTACGCATGTGGTACAGTAAGATCTGATCGTGCTAATTTGCCACAAGATATTGTAGACGAAAAACAGATGGATCGAGGAGAAACAGATTGGCGGCAGGCTTCCAATAAAATGGTTTCATAGGTGAAAGATAAGAAGGGGATCAATTTTTTGTCCAACTTTCATGATCCTACTGAAATGGTATCTGTCGAAAGAAGACAGAAGAATGGTTCCAAAGAAACTGTGGCTGCACCAACAGTTGTAAAAGACTACAACAAATATATGGGTGGGGTGGATAAGGCGGATATGCTGAAGAGTCTATACGAAATAAATAGAAAAAGTAAGAAATGGTGGCATCGCATTTTTTTCCATTTACTTGATTTAGCAGTAACTAATGCGTTTATCATATTTAAATGTAGAAGTCCAGGACGTGCATTATCCTTAAAAGAATTCCGATTAGCCGTTGTTACAGGTCTTATTGGTGCTAATACAGATACCCAAAAAAGGGACCAAAACATGCAGTAAATACTTTCAAAAAATATGTACCTATTGAAGTTAGATACGATAGAGTGGCTCATTTGCCTCTTCATGGAACATCAAGAAGATGTGGGTTATGCAGTACAACCGCAAAGGTTCATCGGACTCGCTGGTTTTGTCAAACATGCGATATTGGTCTGTGTTTATCTGACAATAAAAATTGTTTCCAAAAATTCCATACCATTGAATAAGTGACTTTTGTGTCCCAGTGGTTTCACGGTGAAACCATACTTTTTTTGTAATATTTGTTACTATTAAATTTAAATTTTCAGAAAAAGTGTTGATTTAATTAATAAGTTTCCGAAATTTCTTTTATTTTAGAAAAAATGAGAAAAAAACAATGTGGGCCGCAAATGGATAACCCAGAATTTCAGGACAAATTCAAAAATTTTAATTTTGTACAAAATTTTGGATCAAATTTTCCTAACATAGAAGAAGCAACACCTGTGGCAATATTTAAAAAAATATTTTCAGATGAGTTACTAAACAAGATTGTTAAGGAAACCAATCTGTATGCAAGGCAAAATAGGCATAATTTTTCAATTGAGATAGACGAACTCAAACCGTTTTTTGGAATCCTAATAATCATGGGATTCCATCAACTTCCTGGGATAAGAATGTATTGGTCTTATAACCAACATTTTCGAGTGGATAGAATAGCAAACATTATGAGCGTAAAGCATTTTTTAGTGATTCTATGTCTCATCCATTTAAACGACAATGAAAAATGCCCAAAAAAAGGTGAAAATAACTTCGATAAACTTTATAAATTGAGACCACTTATCGACCATCTAAATACAGAATTTAAACTTTTATTTTTACCATCCAGAGAGCTTTCAATCGATGAAAGCATGGTAGGCTTCAAGGGGCGCTCAACTTTGAAGCAATACATGCCCATGAAGCCTGTTAAACGGAGTATACGAAGGAAATTTAAAGTATACGAAGGAAAAGAAATCACTCACATTGAGGGTACATTGGGTGACAGAACTGTTCTGCATTTGAGCGAACCATACCATTTCAAAGGTTATGCTTTATACTTTGATATTTTTTTCCATAATTGACTTGCTGTCCAATTTACTACATAAAAATACATTTGTCTGCGGTACTTTCAGAATAAATAGAAAGCATTATCCCAAGAACCTTTTGCTAAATGATAACCAATTGAAACTGGGTGAATCTGATTTTGTAGGAGATGAGTACAGTGGAATATCAGTTTGCAAATGGCATGAAAGAGGCAAAAAGTGTGTGGTCGTAATTAGTTCTCTTCATGATTCTTCATTGAAAGTTAATGTTTATCGAACAAAGAAGGAAAAAAAGAAAAAGTACCCTGTCCACAATCAGTAGCTACATACAACAAATTCATGGGAGGCGTTGATCTTTTTGATCAATACCTTGCTTTATACTCCATCTCAATGAAAAGCCGTAAATGGTGGATGAACATTTTCTTCTACCTTTTAGATTCTGCGATTGTGAACGGATATATAATGTACAAAACATTGATGGCATCTAAAAGAAAAAAGCAATGTCTCAGTTACAATTTCGATCGATACTTGCCAATGAACTAATTGGTAATTTTTCCGGCAGAAAACAAAGAGGTGCGCCAACTACTACAAGCAAAAACAAAATGCGTAACATTGGTGGACGTTCTACCAATAATGTTACTAGAAAAGCGAATGTTGGGGTGCATTTACCAGTAAAGAGGAAGTATAGGCGATGTGCACGTTGCTCCACCAAATCAAATGTGAAGAGATCAAAAATAGCATGTAGTGAGTGTAATGTTGGTCTGTGTTGAGAATGTTTGGCAGAATTTTATAAAACTGGGTAAAATTTTATTTTAAACTGTCGCTATTTAGAATTTGTAGAAATGTTATGTTTGTGAATTTTCCGTTTTAATTTATCTCATCTTTAAATAAAAACGTTTTTGTGATTTATTTATATAAATACTAAGTCGCTATATGGCTAGCCACCAAACTCTAGATGTTATTGGGTTTTCAGAACGGTTAGTGGCACATATCCTCCTGAGACCTGACCTGATCTTTTTTGCTTTTTTTTTTGATTAAATAATAGAATGTGTTTGATGTTTAGTATAAAAACACATGTAAATTTTTCTGAATTTTTATTCTTTTGCTGAATGTGAAAAAAAAAACATGTCCATTTAAAAGGGCATCAGGATCGCATCAATACAAACTTATTGTAAATGAAATTGTTTAAAGCAATTATTATTTCCCGTTAAACATAAAAATATGTCACATGATTCACAATAAACTTTTGTTTTACCCTTACAACCTGGAAGCTTACATCTAACAGAATTTTTTAACTCGGATGCCATTGCAGGAATTTGTTGTATCTTTCTCTTAGTAGGCGTTTGAAGTGATGTTCTAGGTTTGTAACTGTTTCTAGTTACCAAAGTTGAAATGTTCTCAAAATCAGAATTTTCAGAAATGTTATCTGTAAGGAGCAACTCAGAAACAGCTATTTTAAACTCCAGGAAATGCATAACGGTTTTATTAGTATCACCCAGTTGCTTATGGTCATCTCTGTACAGAATCCAAGAATTGGCAATCGCAAGATCAAATAAGTGAAAAATGGTTTTTACTGTCCATTTCTTACTTCTAGCTCCCATTCGATAATAACTGATCATCCTGTCAATTAAATCTATTCCCCCCATGGATTCGTTGTACTTTTTAACAATGTTTGGTCTAGGTACCTCAACATATCGGGAGTCCTTTTTGATCATCGCTTACATTCATCTGAAGGTTCTATTTGCAACGCAGTTGACGCTAGCATAACTGATTTCATGTCATACCATTGGAATATCTTAATTTTTCCATCAGATCTTACATCTTGCTCAGAAGAACCACGACCTAATCGACTCATCACCTTATCTGATGTTACAGAACTGCTTTGGGTATTCTGGATCTCATTATTGTACCAGTTAAAAAAATATTTTTGTTCAACATGTACTCAAGTAAAGGTAAGGTAGTGAAATATCTATTAACGAAAACATGTGTTCCTTTTGATAATGTTGTAGATAACTTAATTACTGCAGATGGACCAACACCTAACTTCTTAACATCATCATCATTATGCAGAAATGTATTTTTCCCTTGATAAATATCGAATTCTAATATTAATCCTTTGTGAGTGGCGCAGACAAAATTTTTTAATCCTTCTGGATTAGGTTTACCTCGAACAAATTGTTTCATGTTACACACTCCCGTAAAAGGTATCATTTGTTCGTCCACAGCAACCTCACTGTATCTTGGAAGTGTTAAGCAACCTCTTCGTATTCTTTCAATCAAAGGCCGGATCTTAAATAATTTGTCAGTATTTCTTTGATCTTGAGGCACATCAGCGTCAATAACTACTTTTAAATTGCTTCTGATTTGAAAATATCTATCACGTGTCATGGCTTGTGCGATACTGTTGACTCTTGTTGTCTTAGTCCAAAACATTCTAATTTGTGGATACTTTAGACAGGACATTAGGATAGATATTCCAAAAAATTTTTTCACCTCAGTTAGAGTAACGTTCAAAGCTTTTCCTTTTTCTTGCAAAAATTTAATATTCGTACAATTACAAATATTCTCAAAATCTGAATCATCAAAATACATACCGACGTAGTTTTCAACTTTCCAATTTTGCCTTTCGTGGACAGTATCTACAATTCCAATAAAATCTACATGCTGAGGGACAAAAACACCCATTTTATTCCATGTATTTCGGTTCTCAAGCTTTTTCTTTCGTTCGTTGAGTGGCACGTTATCTAATTCATCTTCGGATGGTATTTCTGTGTCTTGTTCATCATCTGAGCCAAATCTGATTGCTGAGACAATTCTTTATTTGGATCAAGGCCGTCATCATAGTTTTCAGAATCTGAAACGTCTATATCCGAACTTTCCAGACATTCAAGAAGCCTTTCATGGTCTACTTCGGGTCTTAAAAATTTTTTGTTACCAAAGACAGCTGAAACAAAAAAGTCTGATATAATATTTTATATAATTTACTATTTTATTTGCGAATTAAAGCTACAATTGTAGTTTTAAATTAATTTATTGACGTTTCATGCACAATAATACATAATATTTTATGTATGTCTAAAGACCTGACGTCCATAGAAATGGACGTCCCTATTTTAGATAAAAACAAACTCAAAATGGTTTGCTAAGACAATTAAATCACATTAATATATTTATAATATCGTATGTTATTAGACTAAGCAACATTTAGGTTAATAATCTAATAAGATTAGCTACTTACCATCAATTGTTTTTCTAGAACTGCTCGCCATGTTTATCACTTGCGATTAAGAGGTTAACTAAATTAAAATGTGGTCTCATCTATACAGCGCGCTGTTGTCAGGTTCACTAATATGTACACTACGATGAACTGTGGGACTAGGCGGTGTAAATTTAGTTCTTGCGAAAAAAATATATAATACGTAAATGTCCATTTAATTGGACATCAGGTCTCAGGAGGATATAGAAGCCACCTCAAAAAATACTTTGTGATGAAAATTTTATTATAATTTGTCGTATTTTATAAAATAACATTCCATTTAAACAAGATTTTATTTAAATTTAAAAAAAAAAAAATAGGAAAAAATAATTTGCGCGTTAAAGGGTTAAATCAACCTATAATAATATGAAGCCATTAATCAATTTTTCCATTCCTGAGAAACTAATAACTTGTAAGTCCTGCAATGTGTAAAGTTTGCAAAGTAGATATACAGGCTAAGTAATGACAAATGTTTGAACATATATTGGACCAAGGCAGAAAGATGTGCTGGCATGACTTCTATTCAACTTAATTTTGGAAAATGTAGTTTAAGACGGCAGATATAGAAAACAAAGAAAATATCTTTAGCAAATCCTCAAAAATTATGGCCCATGCATATGATCAAGCACTAATCGCTCATAAAACAGGAAAGAAATTTACAACACTTTCTCAAATACCTCCAAAATATGAGCTTATAAATAAAGAAAAAAAGCAAAATAATGACAAACAACAGAGCCAGAACCTTTGAAGTGGTGGACAAATGAAATCAAAATGAGAATAATTGTGGCAAACAAGTGCTGTTTTGGGTTCTGTAAACAAATGAAAAGTAGAACCTTCAACCAGAAATAACAATATACAAAAACCCTTATACTAGCCTTGCTGACATGTATATTGGAAAACTGATTATATCCAAGAGAGATGAACATCTCATTGCTCACATTAACAGAGAATCCTGAGAAATGTTTGGTGGTATCAACTATGAAATATATCACAAATATGAACAGATATATGGCGAAAAAGATATAACATAGCTCATAATAATAAGAACACTAAGATGTGTAGGACATTTAGCAAGATTAGAGCAGAACAACCTTCCTAGATGAATCTTAATATCACATGAAGAGGGAAGTAGACAAAGAGAGAGGCGTAAACTTAGATGGAAGGATAATGTAGATAAAGATGATAAAAAAATGGGTTCAGCAAATTGACAATAGATAGGACTGACTGACAAAATAGACTTGGGAAGGATGGGGCTCTACTACAGGACGTGCTGTAGTACCAATGATAATAATGATGACTTTATTAAAATAAAACTCAAACACTATCTATATAATGTATTCAATATATCTACATATATAAGTATTTACAAATCTCTATAGATTTTTAAAAATAAAGGAACTTAAAATAATATTAAACATCCTATATCTATTTCTATACATATTTAAAAATAAGGGAACTTAACATAATAATATACACCTAAATATCTTAATCTATTACTAAATTACTACTACTGTTTTTATTTTAATTTATTAAAATTTTGAGAAGCTCATTATTCTCCCGCAAAATTTTGTTTTTCTCATTTTTTTGCTTGAACTAGCTCCTTCCATTTTTCTATTTTTGTCTCCAACGTCCTTTCGTCTGTTTATTTTTTTGTAGTACTCCTGCCTATTTTTTCTTGTTTCTTTCAATATATGTGCTCTAAGGGTCTTATTTTTGTTCGTTTGTTTCACTTGGGTACTACTCATTTCACTCCATGAACTCTCTGCAGTTCCAGAACAGGTCGGTTTTGGTTCTACTTGTTGGTACTCTACGGTCTCTGTGTTCAGCAGAATTTCTGGGACAATATTTTTCTGTTTGCCCAAGATTTCCTCTAGGGCATTAGCGTATTCAAAACCCCTTCTTCCTCGTCCTGTCTGGTTGTTGTGGTCCACATACTTTTTGTAACTTCTTTCCAATACTCTCCACTTATTCTCGCAATGTACTGCTGTTATTATATTTATTTCGGTTACCTTTCGCAGTTATATATTACTCTCACCCAGCCCTGTTTGAGGAGGGGCATATATACACAACATCAATACATCTTTATCAAGTACAAGTTTCACTGATATTATTCTATGACTCATTAGTACAACTTCTACTAATCAGCTGTTATACTCCTAGTTATTACTTTTCCCTACATATCACAATTTGTATCCTTCACCTAGTTTGTGTATTATAAACGAATATGTTTTATATACAAATATACACTATAAGTAAATTATACTTCACAAAATCTCCTCAAAATGTCTACCTCCTATGAGATGGACAGATGATCTGAATAGGACTGCCTGGAAAAATTGGCTACAAGTAGCGTACAATAAAAAACAATGGAAAGAAAGACTTGAAGAGGCTTATGTTCAGATGTGGATGTGAATGGCTAGACGAAGAAGAAGAAGACTTCACAAAAATCATGTAAATTTTATTACAGTAGATAAATAAAAATAATAATGTAATAATGACTTTTTATTCCGAATATTTACATTTTTTTATTTTACTCTCGAGAGCTTCATTCTCGAGCTTAATTTTTCTTTTCTGTTCTAACTTGATATCCACCTCTACTTGTTTTTCTTTCAATTGTAGATCTTGTAGTTTTGCTTGAAAAGCTCTTTCATCCTTCCTCATTTCCACCCTCTCTTTCATTTCCTGAATCTGGTACTGCAGATACTGGGCTTTTAACTCAACTATTTGTGGTAGATCATTTCCATTCTCATATTTTTTTTGGGTTCTTAATTTATTTTTTGGAGTTTGCACCTTTAAAACGTCTTCATCTTGTGAATCTGGAAAAGGTACAAATCTTTAACTAAAGCCTAATGCTTAAAACAATTATGATTATAAGTCTAATGTTAGAAATATACTACAATCTTGCATGGTAGCATGTAGAATGTGGGTTTATAAAGTGTTAAAATTATTTCGTAAGGAACATGTGAGCATATACAACTTATTTATTAAAAAAAATACATTGAATTATGTATGCCCATTTATGTGACTCATATTTAGTTATAAAAATAAACGATTTTTTTTAACTATCATCAACTACCATACAATTGATACTACTAATCCTATTTATGGATTTTTGCAACAGAGTCTATATTTTTTAAAACCTTTTTTGGATGGCAAGGCTAATATGTATATATATATATATATATATATATATATATATATATATATATATATATATATGCATATTTGTTGTTTATTCTTTAATATCTGGAGGTGAAATCCTTCTTTCATTGGATATTATAATTTTGCTTTGAACCCTTAACATTGATACAGATCTGCAGATCTGTTTACAATGTTACTTACCTTTGTAAATCTTTAACTCTTTGCAGTTTAAACTACTGGTATTAGCTTCTGGTATAACTGTTGATGTACTAGATGTACCACTGTAGGAAGTGCTGTCTGTAGTGCAGTTGTTTGTTTCATGTTCTGTCTCTAAAAACAAGAAAATTTGAAATAATATGAATCATATTAAATACTGAAGATTACATACCTGTTAGTAGAAAATGATCGTTGTCCCATACACCTTCATCATCATAGGGACTGTCTAAACCAGTCACTGTTTTAGAATTTATAATTTCAAGGACCATTTCATCTGGTTCATTTTGCGGCTGGAACGGCCCTCCTCCTGTTTTAAGTCTATTTATTTTAATAGATGCTGCTGTCTGCCTCTCCAATTGTTTTAAATTGGCCCAATATTTCTTTAGTTGCTCTTTGGATCTAAAGATATTTAAGCCTTTCGAATTAAATTCAAAACTTAATTTCTCCCATGCCACATCTTTATCTTTGGCAGACACACCGTTAGTTTTTTTATTCTCGATAATATCTTTGTATTTCGATACCAAAGATATTAACTCCTCTTTTTCTTGAGAAGAAAAGTTCACTCTTTTGGTAGCTTTTTCCATGCTTCCAATAATAAGTATAAAAACTGACTAAAACTATTTCACGGAAAAAAAACTACAACTATTACCTTAACTTTTAAAACTGTCACTAAATTTTTAACCTATTATATTTATATGTAGAATGTTCGTGACTACAACAAAATTGACGCAATATAGCCGAACATAACTACAAATAAAACCAAATAACAAGATCGCAGATCACGAGGTCACAATACTATGTAAACAGTAAATATTGAAATGACGTTGAATTAAACATGACAGCATGGAAAATGACACAAATGCTCTTCTTTTTCTTCTTTCTTGTTTCTTTAATAATAACGAGTCAAGAATTTAAGAATTTCTGACAATTTGGCAAAGTTGGTATTTCTGAGAACTTAAGTTTTTTCTTGGTTAAGTTAAGTAAAAACTTGTATGGTGGAACGCAAATTGCAGCTAAGAAATTTTTTGACTAAGCAAAACTTAACACTGTGTTACGGCCAACGGGTTGCTTCAGTACCGGTGCGGTTTTGATCCCGAAAGGTTGTTGCGTTAACAATAGACCATTGTATTTGTGGTTGTATGTTTTGAAAGTTTGAAGTCTTGTCGCGAGTCGCATTAAAATTAAATTTTAGATAGTTTTATTGTCGGTTTAATACCTGTGTTATTTTCCATTTAAGTTATATATTCTTTTATGATGAGTTCGAATTCTTTATTGAAAATTGTATCAAGGCACAATAAAAGTAGCCCAATTTAGAACTTTTTTACCATAGTTGGCAACACGATTGCGAAGTGTAATATGCGTCAGTTACAAATGTCGTATAAATCATCAATAACAAACTTAAAAAAAACATATTGAACGAAAGCATCCAAATGTGAACATTGTAGTCATCACTACAACTACTAGCTGCGATTCACAGCAGTCAAGTGCTAGTTGTATATCCACGGCAACCAGAGACATACCTGAACCACCTGAACAGCCCGTAATAAAAAACGTAGGATTATGACACAAGAAAGTATTACATCTTTTTCCAACAAAAAGTTATCGTCTGAAACAAAAAAGTCCATCGATTCGAATTTATTATTATTATTTACTATGGATTTTCAGCCAATTAGTATTGTGGAGGATGTGGGCTTTAAAACATTTGTACAATCTTTAAATCCTTCATATAGACTTCCAAATAGGCAAACGATTTCTAAAACTCTAATTCCAACTTTATATGAAAGGTGTTTAAATAGAACTAAAGAAGCCGCACAAAATATTTTAAATGTTTGCATTACTACAGATTGCTGGACATCGGCAAACAATGAAAGTTTCATAGCAATCACGGGCCATTTTATTGACGATAAATTTCAATTCAATTGCGCAGTATTCTCTTAGAGTGTGACTTGTTTGAAGGTAGCCACTAATTTATCAAAAACTTAAACTAAACGTAATTACCCGTTTTTAAGTTGTTTGGTACGCGCTAGATGTTGTGCGTTAGCTACCACTGTGCCTTGTAAAAGGTTATTTTCTAAAGGCAGGAAATCTTTTAAATGAACGTCAAACAAGACTTAGTGTCTCCAACATTCGTCATAGATAGATACATGAAGACGAAGAAGACAAGCATTACTTTAGAAATTTTGAAATTTTTCTTTTAACTTTTGTCTTATTATCCTTTAAATTAATATTCAATTCCTTAATTCTAAAGTACATTCTTGACCTAAAAAAAAGAGTTTACTTTATCGTCACAATCAACATCATTTGCTGATGTTAATAGGCTTTAAAATTTTTTTTTTTTCAGGTTTAAGCCCATTCCCATGAAGCTGGTTGAAAATTCTCTCCAGTTCGACTGTTTTTGCAACCATTTCTTCTGGTGGCTTTTTCAACATCCCTCGGAAACCTGGTCTGTCCATGTAAAACGGGAATTATCTGCTGAGACAGGTAATTTCAATTTATGGCAAATATATCCACTTAGATCTTCTACAGCATCATATTTTAGCTGATCCAGCTCGTTGTCAGTAATGACTGGATCTGGAACATCAAACGATTCAGCCAAATCAGCTAAAAATTCTCCACTCAAAATAATTTCACCTAAATTTTGGACAGGTCCCTCACTGACTGTATCTGTCTCTGTATTGCCTGCATCTGTTAAGGCTCCTTCATTTTTCCCTAAAATATAATTTTTCATCCTGTACCTAAATTCTACAGGGTCAGGATGATCATGTAGACCACCTCGTCGTCTAATGGAGGAAAAAAAAATTTCAAGAACATCTTGATTTAAATTATATGTTAAAATATATTTAACATTAAATTAATGTCTCCCTCATATCTTTATATAAATTTTTCAGAGCATTACTGGTCTGTATTATTCCTAAAACAAATAATGATTAATGGGTTAAATATAGGAAAACCATTATTGGCAAAATAATGTTTTTTCTCAATAGTGCAAAAAAAAAGAGAAAGTTATTAGTTTATAAATTTCAACCCACCCTTTTGGAAAGACATCAGTGAATGTTTTCCTTTACAAAGTAGATGGGCCATGGAATTACTTATTTTATTAATTATATCATATTGGACTTCTGGTTTGAGTCCAAAACCT
>OU898284.1:50637144-50666144 GCA_918026665.1 Diabrotica balteata
AAATAATGTAAAAGATTTTGTACAAAAGCACCTAAATGAGGATGTCGAAATAGAATCTGCAATAAAGTTAAAGAACAATATATTTCTGATACAAATGAAGGATTATGGCGAAAAAATTAAGGTTATGAAAGGAAAAAGCAAACTCAGATTTCTTACTGGAGAAAAGATCTTCATCAACGATGACCTGACCGAAAAAGAAAGACACATGAGGCAGGAAATCGTAAATAAAGGCAAGGAATTAAGAGCTAAAGGTAGAAATGTGAAGATAGGGTACAAAAAACTAACTGTGGATGGTATAAAATGGGTATGGGCCGGAAATGGTACTTTCAAACAAGAAAATTCTAGAAATATGGACCCAAAAAACGACATATAGTAGTGGAAAAAGGAAAAGATGGCCCATTATGCCAACGGACCCTAGCGATAAAGAGGAAAATGAGTTTGAACATAATTAGCAAAATAAAAAATAAGAATATGTACCTAAATATTGCTACATGGAATGTACGAGGAGGGAGCATTAATTAACCTAATAGAAGAACTAAAAAAAATATTAAAATACACATCTTAGCAATACAGGAAACACATTTAACTGGAAACAACATTAAAAAGATTAGCCCTTACACGTTTTAACACAAGTGGAGGCGATAATAGGAATTTTGGAGTGGGTTTTATGGTACATGAAGACGTGGAGCAAGTAAAACGATTCGTAGTAAAATCTGACATGAGTGTGCAATTAGAATTAAGGGAAAAGAGAATATGATATCGTTGATAAATATACATGCTCCAACGGAAGAAAAAGAAGAAGAAGTGAAAGACGAATTTTACGAAGAATTGGAGTCGTTGAAGAAATGCCCAGACAAGATACTAAAATTATTATTATTATATTATTATAAGGCAACGCCAATGCAAAGATCGAAAGAGAAGATATATATAAAAACATAACAGGGGATGAAAGTAAACATTTGAATATAAATGATAACGGACAAAGATTAACATTCGCAATTAAAAACAGGATGAAGATAATGAGTACCCATTTTAGGAGAAAAAATATATATAAAGGAACGTGGAAAATTCCGGGATCAAATGGAACTAATCAAATAGACCACATCTGAATACAAGAGAAATTTGCCAATTTAAGAACAAATGTGAAAACGTGCAGAGGGCTGACGTAGACTCAGATCATTTTTTGGTAAAAATTAATACGAGAGAAGCAATAATTAAAAAGCATAAACGGAAAAAGAAAGTTGCAACGTAAATTTAACTATGAAAAACTGCGAAAATTTGAGGTAGCGCAGGATTATCAAAAGGATATACAAGAAACCTACGCCAAACAAGATAGTACTACTGTGAGTAACATACAACAACAGTTTTTGAAAATGACAAACACTATAAAGGAAGCTACGTCGAAGAACATACCAAGAACAAAAAGATTTAGAAAACGCCACTGGTTCAATGAAGAATGCAGAACAGAGTTAAAAAGAGATCAGATTTGAGATTAAAAAGTTTACGATCGCAAAAACAAGACGACCTAGAAAGGTATGCCGAACAACGAAAAAAAAGTAAAGAGAATCCTAAGGGAATGCAAATGAAAGTATCTGGATGATAAAATTAAGCGCATTGAAGAAAATTACAAGAAAAATGAAATAAAATTTTTTTATAAAGAAGTAAAATAGGTACATTAAAACTGAGTACCAGGGAAGAACGATAAATGAAAGGATAAGCAAGGAAACCTGATAGTGGACGAAGATCAAATATGTGAAAGGTGAAAGAATATTTCGAAGAGATGCTAAATGAAGAAGTGACTACTGAAGAAAATTGTTATGTTCCTAAACCTCAAATGGTAATAGAAGAAATACCAAAGCCCACAAGAGAAGAAATTGAAGAAATAATAAAAGATATGAAAAATCAAAAAAGCCCCGGGGAGAGCGGCATTGTGGCAGAGAACATAAAATATGGAGGAGAGGCCTTAATAAACAGACTTGGTGAGCTAATACTAGAAGTATGGGATGCCGAAGAAATGCCTCAAGAATGGAATAAGTCGATTATAATTCCTATACACAAAAAGGGAGATAGAACTGAATGCGCAAAGTATAGAGGCATATCTTTATTAGAAGTAATGTATAAAGTACTCGCCATACTAATTAAAAAACGATTAGAAATATATATAGAAAAGAATCTAGGAGAATACCAGGGAGAATTTCGGAAAGAAATATCAACAACTGATCAAATTTTTATGCTCAAAACAAATCCTGACCAATTGCTATGAATACAACATTTCAGCACAAGTACTTTTCATTGATTACAAAGCTGCCTACGATACAATAGACAGAAACAAGTTAATAGAAACACTAAAAGAATTCCAAGTGCTAGAAAAAATAATAAGATTGGTAAAAATGACAATTAGACAAACAATTTATGCTGTGAGATGCAACGGTACAATCTCAGAAGAATTCGAAGTGAAAAAAGGTGTTCGCCAAGGAGACCCGTTGTCTACATTGCTATTTAATATAGTTCTAGAAAAAATTGTAAGGGTTAGTGGATAAATAGATACGGAACTATTTTATACAAGGAGCACCAATGCTTAGCATACGGTGATGATGTGGTTCTCATTACAAGAAATGGAAAAGAACTATCAAATATAACAAAAATATTGATTCGGGAAAGCTCTATATGGGACTAAAAATTAATATTAATAAATCAAAATACATGGAGATCTCGAGCAAAAAAGGAATAAACACCAGGGAATCCTTTAAATTGGAGGTGGAGGATGGATCAGTTGTAGAATTCGAGAAGGTGGATGAATATATGTACTTAGGTACTCTTATTGATTAGACATGTAAGGAAGAAACTGAAATCAACCTGAGACTGACCAAGAGCAACAGGTGTGCTGGAGCCACGAGCAAAACAATTAAGGCCAAAGATATATCTCGTAATACAAAAATAAGAGTATATAAAACTATAATTAGACCCACAATGCTATACGCTGCCGAGACATGGACTATGAACAAAATCATACAGAATACATTGGAAGCATGGGAAAGAAAAATTCTTCGCAGAATATTTGGTGGAAAAGTAGTAGAGGGAGAATGGAGAAGACGAACAAATGCAGAAGTGTATCATTTGTATGATAAATTTACAATAACAAAAGTGGTAAAAAAACGTAGACTAGAATGGCTCGGTCATCTAGAAAAAATGCAAGGTGATAGTCTAGTCAAGAATATTGCTTGGAGAGTACCTGAGGGCAAAAAAAACGAGACGAAGACCAAGAAGGAAATGGAGAGATGTAGTGATGGAATATGTCAGAGAGATGGGAATCAGAGATTGGAAGCTGTTAACTAAGAATAGAAAATGATGGAAATTATCCATCCAGCAATGGGCCTAAAAGGCCTGTTAACGCATATATACATACATACAGTTAATATAAACACTAATAAAATACAATAAATTATACTGAAACGTAAAATACATACACAAAAACTGTAAGTTTTTATATATTCCTATTAATAAATAATAATATTCTTAATACTAGCAATATTGGAAATAAGAATGAAAATTATATTAGCAATAAAAAATAAATAAAAAATAAACAATGAAGTTGTCGGCAATTAGTTCAAATGTAAAATAAACTTCTGAGCTGCAGTTTAAAGTTAAGCTTCCTCATATTCTGTTTCAGACGAAGTTTTATCCGATCCGGGATGAATTATTATAGGTTCTATACTGCTATCTATTATATGATCAAGCTCCCACATATTTTTCTCAATATTCATAACGTGATTAATACATTTTTGCCAATGTTCAGTCGTTACTTCGGATATTGATTTATGAAAAAGAATAGTAACATCTGACAATTTAAAAGTTGTATTATTTCGAGCAACGTTACTTTTAACTTAGGCCCATACTAATTCAATTGAATTTAGCTCGCAATGATACGGTGGTAGGTGAAGTATTTCAATTCCTCGTTTTTTGGCTATTTCCTCAATGACATATTTTTTATAAGTTTGTTTATTCATTTTAGCAAGCTCTAATAATTCTGCTTTTGTCATTGTATCGTCAAAGATTAAATTCTTAGAAGTTAAACCACATTGCAATTTCATCTTTCCTCCATTGAGTAGTTGGTAAACGTTCAACTAATCTAGATGTGGTAACTTGCATTGTCCATCACAATAACTGAATTTTTAGGTATGAATTCAATCATTTGTTCGAAATATTCTTCAAACACGTCTCCGTTCATCTCTTCGTGATAATCACAGGTCTTTTTTGATTCAAACAAAAATAAACCCTCCTTAAGAAATCCATTCATACTACCTATATGGGTAACAATTAATCGTCGACCTTTACCTGTTGGTTCCTTGAAACCAGGTGAACATCCTTCCAGAAATACTTGTCGACATGTTTTTACAGTTTTGTCTTTCCAAACTCTCCCTACAGTATGCCCTTCATTAATCCACGTTTCATCTAAATAATAAATATTCTTATTTTCTGTCCTCATTTTTTTAATTTTTCTGAGGTAGTCTCGTCTCCAACACACAATTTCTTCGGAATCAATAACATTGACTGTCTGCCCACTTTTTCATACTTAAAGTTTAACTCATGCAAAACTTTCCAAAGTTTGTCTCTACTTATTGTGGGTAAATCGGGATCGTCGGTAATGGCTTGTAAAACTTTATCTAAAGTTGGTATTTGTTTGTTAAAAAAAATGAGTGGACCATTCTACGAATTGCATTTTTGAAAAATTCATCCACATTCACTTTCGACAATTTTGGTCTTCCTGGTCTCGGTTTGGGTGGCGTTATACCAGCTGATTTTTCCTCTTTTAAAATGTTATATACAGTTGATTTTGAATAGCCCATTACTTTAGAAGAAATTTCAACTATACTATCAACAGTATTGGAAGGATTGTGTTGCTTAAAATAGTTGTAGAGGTTAAGGATAACACTCTTTTCGTTAAGTGATAAATGATTCAACTTTAATTTTTTAACTGGTGTATAATCACACGTTAATTCCATATTCTATAAACTCACTATTCACTCTTTCAAAAAACAACTGTGTCAGATCTCTTCACTCGCTTTAATCGACTAAACAAAAATTTTCTGATATTAATGAATGACTATTTAAAGGCCATTAACCATTTTATTAATCATTAGTTTTTCAAACAAAATCGAAATTTATACTATTTAAGATAGCATTCACATTTATCAGAAACCATCTTTCGCTAATCGACTTTTTTATCTAAACTATTAAAAGACCATTAACTAAATACCTATGTATTTTAAGAGTTTCTTTATTTCTTATTATTTAATGGGTCATTATCATAACGACAAAAATAACCATAAATTACGTTACTAAAATAAACAGATTTATATAAATATAATATGCTTTGAAAATGGTTTAAATATCTAAAAATCCGAAACAAATAATGTAATACCCTTAAAGTACGTCTATGACCAGCTGAAAAAACCCTAGCCTACACAGTTCTAACAATAGCAGGTATTTAAATTTTACGATAGTCCATGTGAGATGGAAAAATTTCGATCTAAATGGTCAAACCCAACGTAAAATAAGCTAAAATATTGACGTTGTACGAAAAGCACACGTACTAAAATATGCTTAACAATTTAGTTTTTTTTTCTGAGAATTTACTCCAGCTTATTCTTCAAATATACTATAGTTGTATATCCACCGCAACCAGAGACATACCTGAATCACCTGAACAGCCCGTAATAAAAAAACGTAGGATTATGACACAAGAAAGTATTACATGTTTTTCAAACAAAAAATTATCTTCTGAAACAAAAAAGTCCATCGATTCGAATTTATTATTATTATTTGCTATGGATTTTCAGCCATTTAGTATTGTGGAGGATGTGGGCTTTAAAACATTTGTACAATCTTTAAATCCTTCATATAGACTTCCAAATAGGCAAACGATTTCTAAAACTCTAATTCCAACTTTATATGAAAGGTGATTAAATAGAACTAAAGAAGCGCACAAAATATTTTAAATGTTTGCATTACTACAGATTGCTGGACATCGGCAAACAATGAAAGTTTCATAGCAATCACGGGCCATTTTATTGACGATAAATTTCAATTCAAATGCGCAGTATTCTCTTAGAGTGTGACTTGTTTGAAGGTAGCCACTAATTTATCAAAAACTTAAACTAAACGTAATTACCCGTTTTTAAGTTGTTTGGTACGCGCTAGATGTTGTGCGTTAGCTACCACTGTGCCTTGTGAAAGGTTATTTTCTAAGACAGGAAATCTTTTAAATGAACGTCAAACAAGACTTAGTGTCTCCAACATTCGTAATAGATAGATACATGAAGACGAATAAGACAAGCATTACTTTAGAAATTTTGAAATTTTTTTTTTAAACTTTTGTCTTATCCTTTAAATTAATATTCAATTCCTTAATTCTAAAGTACATTCTTGACCTAAAAAAATGAGTCTTTACTTTATCGTCACAATCAACATCATTTGCTGATGTTAATAGGCTTTTTAAAAAATTCTTTCCAGGTTTAAGCTCATTCTCATGAAGCTGGTTGAAAATTCTCTCCAGTTAGACTGTTTTTGCAACCATTTCTTCTGGTGGCTTTTTAAACATCCCTCGGAAGCCTGGTCTGTCCATGTAAAACGGGAATTATCTACTGAGACAGGTAATTTCAATTTATGGCAAATATATCCACTTAGATGTTCTACAGCATCAATATTTTAGCTGATCCAGCTCGTTGTCAGTAATGACTGATCTGGAACATCAAACGATTCAGCCAAATCAGCTAAAAATTCTCCACTCAAAATAATTTCACCTAAATTTTGGACAGGTCCCTCACTGACTGTTATCTGTCTCTGTATTGCCTGCATCTGTTAAGGCTCCTTCATTTTTCCCCAAAATATAATTTTTCATCCTGTACCTAAATTCTACAGGGTCAGGATGATCATGTAGGCCACCTCGTCGTCTAATGGAGGAAAAAAAATTTTCAAGAACATCTTGATTGAACATCAATATGTTAAAATATATTTAACATTAAATGTCTCCCTCATATCTTCATATAAATTTTTCAGAGCATTACTGGTCTGTATTATTCCTAAAACAAATAATGATTAATGGGTTAAATATAGGAAAACCATTATTGGCAAAATAATGTTTTTTCTCAATAGTGCAAAAAAAAAAGAGAAAGTTATTAGTTTATAAATTTCAACCCACCCTTTTGGAAAGGCATCAGTGAATGTTTTCCTTTACAAAGTAGATGGGCCATGGAATTACTTATTTTATTAATTATATCATATTGGACTTCTGGTTTGAGTCCAAAACCTTGCGTTCGGTCTCTGAAATCAGGGTGAGGCACTCTGACATTGAGGCATTCAAACCAATCATTTACCTTAAAGAAACAAGTAATAAAAAAAGAAAATAAAAGTCAATTCCTACTTAAGTCAACAAAGAAAAACAGAAGAGACATATTTACTTAAATGAAAAATTAAAAAGACTGTATGACTTGTACACACTTCTAAATAGGTCAAACCGGCGACTGGTACTCAAATATTCTCAAAAAAATTGATAGTGTGTAAAAAGTTTTTAGAAGATGTAGATATTAAAAAAATTACCAATTAAAAAACGTTGGCACACTCCATCCAGTTTTCATTATTAAAATAGCCCAGAGTCCCACATCTGTTAATTGCTTGCGCAATGGTATTAGAAAACAGTTTGGCAGCATATTTTACTTTCTGTCTTTGGGCTCCACTTACTTCTAACATTTCTCGTGTCAGTTTATATGTTATACGAAGATCTGAGTGTGATGTTATTTTCAACAATTTAAATAGAATGTCTTTATTGATCTCCTATCCATTAATTAAAAAACCATGATTTAAAAAATTGTTTCGTATTAATTGTAGGAGATGTGTTGTATCGCATATTACATGTACTACATGATTTGTCGGACCTGCAAAATAAGGTTCTTCTGGAGTTATTTCCAGACTATTGTGCAAACCCCTATTTCCTCCTCCTAGATCACTAACAATAGCAGACACGTAAAAGCCTGCATCTTCAACAATTTCAATGATTTTAAATAGTAGCTGTTTATCCATTTTCCTATCAAAATCAAAAAATATAGGTTGCTTCCATGAATCCAACAAACCTGTTAACATGGCAACCTGTACATAATTGTAAGGTTTCAAAAGCTCGTCATTGACCTTGTCGAAGACATAGGCTCTTCGTACTTTCATTTCATCAATGATAGAACGCAGACTTTTTGCCAATCCGTCAAGTCCGATTTTTTTATAATATTGATCACAGATTTTAAAATCCCAGGCATGATCTTAATTTTTCTTGTCCAAGCTCTTAAAGTTGAAACAGCAGGCAAGGGATATCCTTTTTTAATAGTAAACGGTAGGCTTTACTTCTAGCTGAATATATTGTTATAGCTTGAGATACTTCTTCCACAGACCATACTGTAGTTTCTAATAGTTTCTCTACTGCTGATTAATCTTAAGTAGTTCAGCCATTTGTTGGTTTAAGAGTTCATTATATTCTCTTAAACGTAAAAGCTCCAAAGCCTGATTGGTAGGATCAGTGTTTACCCTAAAAAATTAAGTGCATTAGTGTGCATACTTTTTTAAATAAATTTTAGAAAATAATATAGTTGTTACTGAAACAAAACAGACAAACATACCCTATTGACTTAGATGGAAGATGGTACATCTTTAATATCAACCTGGCTACAACGTTCTTCCTCAATTACTTGGACGAACTTGGAGTTGGCTGAAAAAAATAACATATATTTTTTATTAAGACTAAAACGAGTAGTGAATTGATGTTAGCAGCCACCAGCATGCTATTGGCTCTGATGCCTCTGCTGTGAGCTTTATTTATCATTTTATTAGAAAGATAGGTGACATTCTTTTAGAATAGGTAATATAAAACATTGTACATACTAAAAAGAAAAGTATACTTTTTCTTTCTAGGTAAAAAAATGGTTTCGTTTTTTTTTTTTTTTATAAAATGTAATAATTAATCAAAAATAAGGATTTAACTTACGTTGTTGGTCCAGAAGTACTAGTTAGAAGTTGCTCAACAATCTTTTTTGACTCTATGTTCAGCTCGTTGTTCCCGTTTCTTGTGGATGGTTGAAAGGGTAGCCGATTTAGATTTAGGCAAATAAAGCGTAGGTACTGCCTCAGGTTTGAGTTTTGGACCCTTTTTAGACTCATAATTTAACAGCTCCTGTTGTAGATTTCGTTGGAAATGTTCAGTTTTGAAATGTTTTGAACAAATTCTCGCAGTATTGCAATTAAAATTATCCTTTCTACAACAAGATATTATCCACAGTTTCCTGGCCACACTATCTTTAGGAAACGTATGAAACCTTAAGGTTTTATCTTTATTGTCACTATTACAACAAGCAACTGCACAGCGCATTTTGAAATAGTTACAAAATTTCACAAAAACAAACAGATACACGAAAGCAAATAAACGAGTAAATGTTCTTAAATCAGTCTATACAGATTATAACACATATATACTATCCAAAAAAAGAATAATATCGCTAAAAACAGATGAACAATATGAGTTTTGCAAACAAATCCACTACACAATGGCACAACAAATCCATTACAAATAATGGCTCACAGGGATCTTTGCTACGTCACACCCGCTTGACCTCAGCTGTCAAAAGTGTCAAATGTCATGCGCAAGATTGTACCATGAGAGTTTATTGTACCATGAATAATACGTTCTAAGGACCGGTTTTTCAGTGCTGGGTTAACCTATTTATTTTTCGGTTACCGAAATATTTATGGTTAATCTGTGTTTCAGTACTAGGTTAGCGCTTAAACCAGTTTAAGTTGACCAAGATTTTAACCCATACTCGTTAGATGGTTTAACCCCGAATTTTTTGGTTACGCTTGCGCATAGGTGCAGAGTGCATCAGATGTCTTTTGTTTACAATTGCCTGACAGAAGATATTAGTTAGGTTATGTTATTTGTGTCTATCTCGGGAAATATATTCTAGAATTGTTTTTATCGCGTGAAATATACACTTTACCTCCGTATTATATATTATTATCAAATTTATAAATTATTATTATCATTATCTAGGAAGGAAATAAATATAACTGCAACAGGTATGTTCACATTATTGTATTTTAGATTGGTTTCATTGTCTTATATTGGTATAAGTTGATTTTTTAATTACGTGTAATTTTAGTCAGTATGAACGGACAAACAAATGTTGCCATGCGGTCCAAAAACTTTACAGAATGCGAAATCACCCTATTGGTGGGGCTGGTAAATAAATATAAGAAGATACTGGAATGTAAAGAAACGGGAGTTGTTAGTAATAGGCAAAAGTCCTGTGAATGGGTACAACTTGCCATTCAGTTTAATGCACAGTCCACTGCTGGAATACCACGTTCAGCTAAAATACTGAAGGAGAAGAGGACGAATTTAAAAAAAACTGCTGTAAGAAACCACGGCAAAGACAGGAGGTACTATACAGCTACAGGTGGGGGTCCATCGAAGCCAGCTGAGGAAACCCCAGTTGACTGTATTATAAACGATATATTGGGTGAGCGAAGGACAGGAATGCCATCAGAGTGTGATTCTGATTTGATTCAAACAGGCAAGTATTGTATGACTTTCAAAATTTAGCCATTTTAATTGTGAGTTTTTTTAGAATATCTTGCGGCAGAGGACTTGACAGAGAGAAGTGAAAATAATGAAAATTATTAGCGAAGGAATTAAAGGAAAAAAAGGTAAGTTGACAAAAATAAAATTGTGAATTTAATGAAATCAATAAATTACAGAAAAGGTAACTGGGAGTACCACAAACGAAAAATGGTGCAAGGTGGCTGATGCCAAATTGGAATTATATAAGTTGAAGAAGCAATCACTGATGGAAGATAACAAGAGAAAGAAGGACTTGCATGACCTTCAAATGAAATACCTTCAAGAAGAGCACAAATTCAAAATGAGCTTATTACGAGGGGAGCACCAGCCACAAACTAATAAAATGTAATAAATAAATAAAAAGAATATCTTTCTTTCCTTTCTTCTTACCTATCAGTTTGTCGGATTTGGGACAGCTATTTTAATTTCCATTCACCTGTCTCTTCCATTATTTTCAATTCCTAGTGTGATTCTTTTTAAACTCTTCGGGTCTCATACTACTTTTATCCATATTTTTCTTGGTCTGCCTCTTTTTCTGTTTACAATGTTCTTTGCTTCATGGACTTTTCTTGTAGTTCTGTTAGGATGCATCCTCATCAGATGCTCATACTAGTTTATGAGTCTCTTTGCTATTTTATTTATTATCGGTTAGTCATGTTTCTAAATTTACAAGGCAAAATTATGAACATTTTATCGTTATTTCTTCTTTGACACTGATTATCATTAATTATCATTATCTTTTCCTTTTATTACCTTTTCCTAGTTTGTGTCCATTCTTAGTTTTTCTATTTGTTCTAAATATATATATATAATATATATATATATATATATATATATATATATATATATATATAAGATGATGGTATTCTTGACTGTTGATTTAAATATAAGTTATGATTTTTGAGGATGCAGTCAGTTTATTTGGCCCACAAGACAAAGAAAACTCTTTGACTTACTGTCAAGCTTTCGAATTATATTTAATTCTTTTTCAAGACATCTATAAAAAGAAATATAAATTAACTAGTTAAAATTGTTAATTGTCTTACTTACTAGTCGTGAGATTACAGTTTTAATATTGTACTCTACAAAACAAACCATAATAAATATAATAAAATTTTTTTTATTAAAAATAACTATATTGTCACTATATATGTCATTGTCATGGTTTGATTAATGGACATATATGAATGAAAATACAGTTACTTTATGTGGAAAGCAAAACCAGTAACAATAGTTTTTATTATAATTTATTTAATTGTCTATAAAAAATATAAATTAATCCAGTCAGCAGTTTGGCTTAAGCACATATGAATTTTTAATGTTAGGATGTCAATAGAAAATGAGATCTTGACGGTATTTATTGATATGTTAATATGTAACAATAAATGTTACTTAATTTGTCAATATCTGATCTTCTATTTACACATTTTTTATTTTTTTGTATATGTGTCATTTCTAAAAATAACCGTTTCTGTTCATGTTTCTGCCTCTCTAGAATTGAAGCCTGTGAAAAATTAAATGTGTGATTTAGATTGATGGAGTGTTCAGCTAATGCACAAGCTTGTGATTTCTTAGTTTTTACATCACTTTTATGAGAAATAATTCTGCTGTGTAATGTTCGAGAAGTTTCTCCTATATAAACTTTATCACAGTCTGAGCAAGGTATTTGATACACTACTCTAGAACTTTCATATATTTCAACATATAGAGAACAAAGTTAAAGAGACTAAAAAACATACTAATTGAAAATTCTTATCCTGTTGGCTTACTCAATAAATTAATTTTTTAGTACTGCAAACTCTCCAACCTCCATCACATTGATCGACAATACCAACAATAAAAAACAAATCACAGTAAAAATGGCAAATCAAGAAATAAACAATAGCCTGACAGTTAACACCTTAATACCAATAACACCACAAACTTTTGGATCTTTACCTTATATTCCATTCTTAACACCAAAACTTCTCAAATTATTTAAAGGATTAGAAAACATAAAAATTGCCACCAGAAATGTTAAAACCATAGCACATTTATACACTAAAACTAAAGATCCTTTAACAACTGATGAAAGTTCTAGAGTAGTGTATCAAATACCTTACCTTACCTTACTTAATAATGACACATATACAAAAAAATAAAAAATGTGTAAATAGAAGATCAGATATTGACAAATTAAGTAACATTTATTGTTACATATTAACATATCAATAAATACCGTCAGGATCTCATTTTCTATTGACATCCTAACATTAAAAATTCATATGTGCTTAAGCCAAACTGCTGACTGGATTAATTTATATTTTTTATAGACAAATAAATAAATTATAATAAAAACTATTGTTACTGGTTTTGCTTTCCACATAAAGTAACTGTATTTTCATTCATATATGTCCATTAATCAAACCATGACAATGACATGTATAGTGACAATATAGTTATTTTTAATAAAAAATTTTTATTATATTTATTATGGTTTGTTTTGTAGAGTACAATATTAAAAACTGTAATCTCACGACTAGTAAGTAAGACAATTAACAATTTTAACTAGTTAATTTATATTTCTTTTTATAGATGTCTTGAAAAAGAATTAAATATAATTCGAAAGCTTGACAGTAAGTCAAAGAGTTTTCTTTGTCTTGTGGGCCAAATAAACTGACTGCATCCTCAAAAATCATAACTTATATTTAATCAACAGTCAAGAATACCATCATCTTATATATATATATATATATATATATATATTATATATATTATTATATAATTAGTATATTAATATATATAATATTGGTTTCTGCATTTGTATCGGAATCTGCTATTAGTACAATGTTGACCGCATACATTAAGGACTCTATTACCAGTTGTAATCTATTGTATCCCATATTTTCTGTATGTGGTTGGTTCTTGCTAGTGTATTTCATATCAATTCGTTCATAACTACTATTATGAATGGCTGAGAATATCTCTTTGTTTAATACCTCCCTTTTTGATTTTCCACTTCTTTGTATTTTTTCTTTTACCTCTTTGTAAGTACTTTCTATAATTTTTATGAATATATTTGGTACATGTATTTTTTTCAAGCATTTTCCTATAATCTGTCTTTATATTGTAGCAAATGATGCTGTTAGGTCTATGAATGCAAATACTAGTTTTCCCCTGTTTCTATGCTTCCTTCCATAAGGTTCCTATTGATATATAATATGTTGTCACTTGTCTGTCTTCCTGGTCTAAATGCTGCTTGTTCTTCTCCCAATCTCATTTCTACTTCTTGTCTTGGTCATTTCTCTATTATTTTTGTATATGTTTTAAAGAATACTAATGAGAGACAAAGATCTCTACAATTATCACAGTTTACATGTTTTCTTTTTTTGGAAATTGGCAGAATGAATTGTTCGACCAATCTTTAGGGACTGTTTGTTTTCCCACTTTATGTATTTTCCATAGCCAGTTTATACCTTATTCTCACATGTATTTGACCATTTCCGGTTAATTTCATCATGTCCTCCTCCTGCCTTGCCTGTTTTTATATTTGACAATCCTTCTATTAAACTACTTCCTGTCTGCATATTTACTGTAGCTTCATTCATTGCATTGTCTTCTTTTCAAATTAAATATTCAAAAAGTACATCCAAATACTATAGACTATAGTTTATAGTATTTGGTACATCTTAGGTGTCATTTTTTACAAATCAAATAAGTCAAATTACTTTTGTGTCATATCTAGTGCTGAGAAAAAAGGCCAAGAAAATTAAACATACAAAACATTTATATTTAGTTTTACCAAACAATTATTTACTAAAAATTGCAATGATTTATGGTAAGATTATTCATTCATTTATTTAAAACAATATTTATGAAGAAAAAAATGATATTAAAATAACAAAAGTTAAGTCACAAAAATATATTCCTAAAATTCACATTTAAAGGTAGATTTATAAAATGCAAAAAATCAAATCTATTAAAAGAATATTTATTTACAAATGGTACAAATAATAAAAAACATTTTTATGACAAATAAAACTACAAATTACTGAAATAGGCAATGATTTCATTTCTAGTCATAATGTTAATATTCCGATCAATATGAACATCTGCAGGCATATATATTAACAAAATTAAAAGTAGCCTGATCATTTGCATTTAATATAGGAGGCTCCAAGTCATTGCTATCTATTGCTAAATTATGCAATACAGCTGTAGCAACTATCACCCATTGAATCTTGTTTAATTTCAAATTTATACCATTGCTCAATATTGGAAACCTCCTTTTCCACACTCCATATGAGCGTTCTACACAGTTTCGAGTACGTATTATGGACTCATTATATAAATTTTCTGCACGATTTCTTGTGTCTGCTAATGGAGTAAGTAAGTAATTTTTTACCCCATACCCTGCATCTCCTACAAGTATTGCAGTTCCGAATTCTCCATTTTCAAATTGCCTATTTATTTGGGGATTGATTGAAATTGGTTGAATCATGGACAGAACCTGGCCACCTTGCCACGATGTTTCTAATTTTTAAATTTGCATCGCAAATGGTTTGAACATTAATAGAAAAGAAATTTTTTCTATTTCGAAAAATTTTTGCTCGGTCTCCTCCTACAAATAAACATTTTAATTATATTTATTAACAAATGTAAGTAATTAACCAAACCTGGAGAAATTATTTTAACATGTGTGCAGTCCAAAGCACCAATAACCCTAGGAAACTTGGCTATGTTGAAAAACCCCACTTGTACGTTGGTTATTTCATCTTCAGTATGTGGAAACTGCAAGTATCTGTTGCGTAAATTGGCAATAGCTCTGGTTACCTGTAATTTATATAGTAAGAAATCTGATAAACATATTTTAAAAGTATTACCTACCTTAAATATTACCTTGCTTGTTGTACTTTTATGTACACCACCAAAGTCTCCCATTACTATCAGAAAACTACCAGTAGCAAAATACCTCAATGTGATTAATAGCATTTCCATAGGATTTAATGCATGATTCCTAGAAATATAAATTTAATTGGGTGATTCTCTGCAAAATGAGTCTCATAATACAGATTTTTGGCAAACAAAAAAGTTTAAACAAGATATAAAATTTTTATTTTATTAGATGTGGTTTTTTATTAGAAAAAAGATTTCATCAAAAAACGTTCTAAATTAAGACCGGTTTTTGATTTTTTTTACAATTTTCTGAAAAGAGTAGACACGGGAATTTCGCGAAGGGCATGGGAATTACAATAAAACATTAGAGTTTATAAAACGAGTGTTTAATGTAAAAAGTATACAAATCAAATGTGTTTCTAACTCAAACGTAATTAAAAAAGATAACTTAAATATGTTTCAAAATCTTAAAAAACTAAAAAACATTATTTTTCAAAAACGTCGAGTTCCGTTGGGTATAAATAGTAAATTCGATTGCCTTTACAGACAAGAGTTGGATCCGGAAGAATACGTAAAATATTATTAAAATCTACATATGAGATGTCTTCTTCGTCCAAACTAAATAACTTCGATTTACTTTCGCATATTTTGAGGAACATAACTTTAACTTCTCCATCTTCATCCATCTCGCTTTGGCATATAGCTGCATATTTGTATTTTTCATGGGAAACATTTTTCTTAGCGTCAATTTTAACTTCGACAAGAATGTGGCAACCTGGTTTTATTTTTGAAGACATTACAACTCCATCTTCTTCTTCAGAATCACTGTAAACATCTTCATACCTTAACTTTGAAGTCTTGCTTGTACAAGGAACATCTTTAGAACCAACATCTTCATACTTCAAACATCCAAGTCCATAATGATGGCATGTTTCTTCACAGGTGAAACAAGACAAACTGCGAAACCAACATTTTGACGAAAATTTTGATACTACCTGATGTACTTTCATAGTACCTTTAAAAATTAGGTTTTCATTTTGTTCCACTTGTTGCCTTATCTTATTAATTTCTTGTTCCGTAATGACGTAGAACTTAATTTTTGAACAATTTTTCTCAAGCACGTCTATGAGTGTTCTTATTGAATCAATATCAGATCCTTGTGCTACAATACGATCAGCAGTTCGTTTACATACCCCTCCAATACCATCAGGTGGTCCTTTTCCATGTCCAGCTTCGCAATAATTCCATGTCACCATTTTTATTTGACTGAAGTGTCGATTTAAATTTTTAACCAAAAAATTAAACATAAATTTATTGCGATATTGGGTCGCTGGACTATCACTTAAAAAGTGAACCGTAGTGGCATCTCCTACTGAATCCTTTAGCACCGGTAATAAGTGGGCCCAAATAGCAGGAACATCATGCTTAAGACATTCTGACATCGTACAGTAAGAGGTAGGTTTAACAATAGAATCTGCAGTTGTTTTGTAGACAACGACTGTATGTAAACTGATTTGTTGCCTTGAGCCTCCGAAATGAAACGATTGTGTCTCTTGAGCATATTTTAAATTATAATTTTCGCTAAAGTCGCAGTGTATTAGGATAGATTTCTGTGAAAGTTGATTCTTAAGGTCCGAAATTGCCTGGAATTGGTGACATATTCGTGCTTCGTGTGCCAAAAATTCAGTCAATTTGGATTCAAATTCATTAATTAAGGATCCCAATGTTATTGGAACAAGAATTTTTACGGTTTTAATCGTAGTTTTATTTGTGTTACTTTTGGGGTCGTAATATCCTTCTTTTTTTGTTGACCATTTATAATATTTGACAGGCTTGTTTTTATCGTGGTCCTTGTATGTTATAACAGTCTCTTGACATTTTTCACACACACGGAATAGACAATTTTCAGTTTTTTTCTCGCAGCATAAACTTTTAATAATGGTAGTCAAATTTTTTGAACTTAAAACTCCGAATTGAAATAAACTAGAAGTAATAAGCTCCATATTTGCGTGTGTAGTGCACATACAAGTATCTCTACTGGAAACTTTCATATGCAATATCCAAAACGGACGACATCTGCAAAAAAAGCGTAGCTCACCTTAATACCTGGGTGAGTATTCAAAAATCTTTTGTGCAGGTTGCTCATCGTGTCTGTTAAATATCGTTTCTGTTTTATCACTTTATTTCGAGTTATGTACTCTTTTTTTCCAGCACAAATTCTTGAATTTAAATCCTCGTTAAAATACTTATGTATCCGTCCTCGAACAGTATCCATACCTACAGACCTTTTTTTTCTTTCATGTACTAAGATAGACTTATTTTGATATTTTTTGGGGCTCAAATTTCTAAATCCAATTTTTCGTGAGCAGTATTTTTTCAATCCATATTTTCTTATAATATTTCCAGACATAAGTTTCTTTATAACTTGCTTTGTTCTATTTTGCTCACACTCTTTGTACGAAATTCTTAGTTGTTCCTCCACAACCTGACCAAAAAGAATCTTTTTCTTAATTTCATCCACTTTAAATTTCTTTCTTGGAGTACACGGTGTTTGATCGATAATAAAATCAGTTGTCGTTAGTGGTGTTAACGGAGTTCTAAGCTGTTTTGCCTCTAGCTCTTTTTTCTGTTTTTCCGCTTTAAGTCTCTGATACCTTTTTTTGTATTTTTCTAGTGCAGTTTCTAGCTTTTTAATTTTCTCTTTTGTTTTTATTTTTTCTCTATGTCTTTTAACTCTATTTTGAATAGCCCTCCTTCGCCCAATATCGGCTCTAATATTTTCTGGTACATTTTCTTCATCTGAAGAATTTGGGGGTGTATCGTTTTCCAAATTCTGTCCAGTCTCCTTCAGAACTTTTTGTCTCTGTCTGAACGCGGCTAAATTAGTTCTCCATTGTTTCCTCTTCAGTCTTTGTTGCCTTGGAGTCATCTCATTGATCGATTTTTTTATTTTACTTTCTCTTTGCCTCAGATACTTTTCTTTTTCTTTTTGTTGTTGTTCAGCTCTTTTGATTGGATCTTCTCTTATTTTCCTGCGTCTTTCTCTTTCCCTTTCCCGTTTCCTTCGTAAAAGCTCTTCTTTGGAAAGTTTAGCCATGATTCTGGAAAAAAATGAACATCAATAATAAAATAACAAGTGGTCGAAATTCCCGTGTCTCACTTGTAATTCCGTGTCACTAAAAAGACACGGGAATTAGTGACCCGGGAATTACAAAATACGTGTTTTACATTAATTGTAAGCTTTAAAATAAAAAATTGAAAAATATTATATTATAAAACAGATTCTAAATAAGTCTAACATTGAATACAGTGGAACTCGCTCAGTATTGGTGTTTCTTCCGAACTAGAAGGTTGGCTCGTGAAGCGCGCTTAATTACATTTTGCTCGAATTTAGGCAGGTTTGTTTTGGTTTGTTATTTCATAAACTCATAGATAAGGTAAGTACAAGTTTATAATTTTATAATGAATAACTCTTCCGACGGGGGTGCTCCCCCGTCTGGAAAAGACCCACCAGATGGAAACGGTAGGCAAAACGAAATGGAAATTGATAATAAGATATATAATTTAGACAACAAATATGCTTCGACTGACACTGGAACCGTACTATATTGTTGGTAGGATTATTGATTCCGATAATGAGACACAGTTTGTCCCAAGACAGATGATAGTGTTAACATTTTTAGGAAATAATTTGCCAAAATTTGTTAAAATTGATTTGGTAAGATTTGCTGTTGAGCCATACATATATCCTGTCGTACAGTGTTATAAGTGCCTTCGATATGGTCATACAGCAAAATACTGCAAAAGCACTGTGACTAAATGTAAAAAATGTGGCGAAAACCACGATGAAAATGACGATATCAATTGCACTGCTAATGCTTATTGCATATACTGTGAAACGCATGACCATCAGTCTGTATCAAAAAATTGCCCGAAATACCAGGAACAATTCAAAATTAAAAAAATCATGTCTGAAAAAAATGTATCATTTAAGGAAGCTGAAGGTATTGTAAGAAATCCGTCTTATGCTAAAATAGTAACACATAATAATTTCGATGTTTTAAATAACCTAAATAATTTCCCTGAGCTGAACGGTAATATTGATACGAATATTTCCCCTTCCACGAGTAATAAAAATTGGGTACCACGTCCTCATTTCCAACAGCCGAAAAAGCGCAAAGTAAGTTCGCCACTGTCAGTCAATAAACCTCCTTCATTTAAACTTAAAAATAGCGTTTCAGATCCTGTTATTCCTAATCCACACAGGGAAGCCTTTCAGTCATACAAAGAAAAATTAGAATTACAGATACTGCAGAAACTTCCTTGTATTTTTGAAAATATGTTTAAAAAATTTAATTTAGTAAACCCAGATCCACTAGTTATTCAGGAAACACAAACAGAACTCAAAAAAATATTAGGTACAATACAATATAGTGATAGTGATAGTGATGAAAATTATTATTAAGTAGATGATAAATATATTGCAATGGAATTGTAATTCCATTACTAAAAATAAAGCTAATCTTGTTAATTTTCTTAACCATTACTCTATTAAATTTGATTTAATTATACTTAATGAAACTTGGTTATCTAAAAAGAAAATATTTCATTTACCAACTTACAATATACTACATGTAGACAGAACTGATGGATTTGGAGGCACTGCTATACTTATCAAAGACTCCCTAACCTATCATGAAATCTCAATCCGTAAAAACTTTAATTCCAAAATTGAAGTATGCACAGCATATATCGATGAATTTAAGATATCCTTAGCTTCCATTTATAAATCTCCCAAAATAAAAGCAACTAAGACTGATTGGAGTAATCTTTTTTCACAATTACAGGGTGATGTCATTATATGCGGTGACTTTAACTGTCATCACAGCCTTTGGGGTTCTACAATAGATAACTCACAAGGAAATCGACTTGTAGAGGCTATTGACGAAACTAACCTGATTATTTTAAACGACGGACGACCTACTAAGATAGTCAGACCCAACGAACGACCTTCTGCCATAGATCTTACTTTTATCTCACCTAGTCTTTTAAGTTACTCAGAGTGGAATCCTCTAAATGATACACTTGGTTCCGACCATCTCCCTATCCATATTAATATATCTCGGGAATATATCCCCACTAACAAAACACCTTCTAGAAAATGGATTGAATCTTCAGCTGACTGGACGCTTTTTCAAAACCTAATTGAAACACAAATTTATAATAATAACAGTGATAATAATTCCTTTGAATTTTTTATGAAAGTAATAAATGATGCAGCTTCTAAGTCAATGAAATCTCGTTCAGGTAAAAGTAAAAAACCTCCAAATCCTATTTGGTGGGATAATGAATGCACCTTAATTGTTAATAATAGGAAAGATGCATATCTGGATTATAAAAATAACACGAATTATGAAAATTATCTCAAATTTAAGCATATTCAGGCCAAAGCTAAAATACTTTTTAAACAAAAACAACAATTATGCTGGAAAAATTTTATTAATAAATTAAATAAAAATACGCCAATATCAAAAATTTGGAGTTTTATAAAAAAAATATCTAACAAAAACTCAACTTTTAAAAAACATACTATATCTGAAGAACTAATAAACCAAGTTTTTGATATTGTAGCACCTAGTTTTGTGCCAAATATGCTTGAAAGACCGAAAGAGAACATTGGCAGCCACTATATGGATGCACCTTTTGATACAACTGAATTTGAAGCTGCAATTAAGACCTCTAGATGTACTGCTCCAGGTAATGATTTTGTTACATATGACATTATTAAAAATCTTCCCCAAGTTGCTAAAGAATTTATAATAAATATATACAATGATTGGTGGGTAAATGCAAACTATGTTGAACAACTTAAACAAATTACCATTTGTTTAATTTTAAAACCAACTAAAGATAAAAATATACCCTCTTCTTATCGCCCTATATCTTTAATGTCATGTATAACTAAAACATTTGAAAGAATGATAAAAACAAGACTGGAGTGGTACATAGAGTATAACAATATCTTGCCTAATACTCAATACGGTTTTAGAAGGGGATATGGTACTTTGGATGCAGTAACTCATTTAGTAAATGACATCCAAATTACTTTTTCTGGTAACAAATATTTAGCTTGTTTATTCCTAGATATAAAAGGGGCTTACGACTCTGTAAATATTAATATACTTAAACAAAAAATGATTAGGATTGGTCTTAGTGAAACGACTGCTCTAAATATATTGCATCTATATTTTTCTAGACATGTCTATATTAGAGATCATAGAAATGTGTTACATGGTCCAAGGATTGTTTATCATGGCTTGCCACAGGGATCAGTACTTAGCCCTATACTATTTAATATATATTCTGCCAATATTCATTCATTATTTCATAACTCCGTAAATTGCATACAATATGCAGATGACATCTGTATATACACCATCCAAAACAGTTATGAAGCATGCACGGAAGCTCTCGAGAATATTATGCATAAGGTAAGTATATGGACAGAAGAAACAGGCATGACTCTTTCAACAGACAAATGCTCTATCATGTTTTTTACCAGGCATAGACTACGTGCTCCAGAGGAATTGACTCTGTGTGGACGTACCCTGTCGGTAGTTAAAGAGTATAAGTATTTAGGTATTATTGTTGACACCAAATTACTATGGTCGAGCCACATAAATCACTTAATAAACAAATGTGAAAAAGGCTACAATTTACTTAGGTGTGTAACAAATCGAAGTTGGGGTGCAGCTCCTGGTATAGCTTTATTGTTTTATAGAGCCTACGTGCGTTCTATCATTGACTATGGATGTTGTTTATACGGATCCTCTTGTAATACCAATCTAAACAAAATAAACAGAGTTCAATATAAATGTCTTAGAACTTGCATCGGTGGGATGGTATCATCACCGGTGAAAGCAATACTGGCAGAGTGTAATGAGTTACCTTTGGACTTGCGTAGGCAAATGTTATCACAAAAATATCTCTTAAAACTAAAATCCCTTGAGTCAAACATGATCAACAAATTAAGTTATATTGCAAAAGAAGACCTAACAAATCGATATTGGAAACTTAAAAATTCTCCCCCACTTGCAGAAGCTTTTGTTGAGACTAATGGTGATCACATTTCTTATAGTAAAAATAAAAAATTACTTATGTATACTATACCCTTTAGATCACTAATAAAACCACACAGAGTTATAATACCCAATTATACAGAATATAATCATATAAACCATACCCTTTTAAAATCTATATTGGATGGATTAATCAATAACATATTTATATATACAGATGGATCCAAAACAAAACACGGAGTTGGTTGTGGAGTATTTATTCAAAATACAAAACAATCATTTATGTATAAATTACCATCAATATGTAGCATATATACTGCTGAACTTATAGCAATTTTGAAGGGCATTACGTGGTTAATATCAAATAATTTACGAGAGGGGGTAATACTAACTGATTCTAAGTCAGCCTTGGAGTCAATAAAAAGTATAAAATTTGAAAGAATGAAATGTCCTATATTATGCAATTTAAAAAAATTGATAGCAGATTTAAATATAACATTTGTATGGGTCAAAGGACATATAGGTATACTAGGTAATGAAAAAGCTGATAGTTTGGCCAAGGAGGCGATACAAAACGGAGTTCATTGTAATATTTGTACAATACCAGACGCCTCTAATTTGATAAAAAATAAAATAATGTCCAAATGGGAAAGACAGTGGGAAAACGTTGTAGAAAACTCACAAAATACATATTTTAAAATACATCCAACCTTACCTTCTCCACCCCAATATATTTTCAACTATTCCATTTCAAAATTCCTTTCAGCAACTGTTTTTCGACTTAAAACAAATCATGGGCGATTTCCATCGCACCTTGCTAAGCTAGGCATTATACAGTCATCGGCCTGTAGTTGTGATCAGAACTCTTACGGAGACCTAAACCATATATTTTTCGGTTGCAAAAAACATTTAAAAAAATCCGATGATTTGATTCGTAAGCTCATTGAAATGAAATATTTTCTTCCATTAAATCTAACACACATTTTATTAAATGCCAATAGAAACACCTTAGAACTTCTAGTAAATTTTATTAAAGAAGTAAAAATAGAAATTTAAAACAGCATAAACCACAACTCTGAATTATTTACATTATAAGGAAAGTTCTGCGTACAACATTCTGTGGCAAATGGACTTGATTCCGTGCCATTATCTTTCCAGTGGAAACTCGCTTATTACGGCCTCGGTAGTTACGTCATCTCGGTTATAACGTCAATTTTTAATAGGTCCGGTCAAAAACTATTCCATAACGTTATTAAAAAACCCGGTTTTATCGGCTAAAAATAAACTAACCCTCGGTTATAGCGTCATAAAATTTTATAGTAGGTTATCCTTTTTTTTATTTTATGAAGAATAAAGTGCAATGCGTTTCTGGCTTTGCGGCATTTGTTCCTTCCAAGAATGTAAGAAAGGTCCATTATCCCTTCTGTGTCCAGTTATGTTACCCTGACAATCTATAATTTCGCATTTATCAGTGCCGTCCTAACACTCCTAACAGTCAAATTTTCTGTTTCGGAACAGTCGGTTTAAGAAATTTTCGCTACCGTGAAATTGTGTTCGGATCGTTTTGTTTTTTTTTTATTTTTGATTTGGTAAATAGCTTTTATTTTTTAATATGGCAAGTTGTAGCACTAAAAGGAAGGTTTCGCCTATTAAAGAAAAAGTGCTTGTTATAAAGAGCATTTGAAAGTGGTCGAAAAAATTGCTGATGTATGCCGGCAATTTGGACTTGTTAAATTCGACTGTCGGCTCAATCATAAAAAACAAGGACAAAATTTTAAAAGCCTTAAAGAGGGACGAAACAATGTTAAAAAGATTAGGAAGTGCATTCGTGGTGATGTAGATTCAGCTCTACTCAAATGGTTCAAGCAGTGTCGCAGTTCTGATATCCCTGTGTCCTGGCCACTTTTAAAGGAGAAGTTACAGAGTTCGGAAAATTGTTTGGTGAAGATTTTACATGCTCTAACGGCTGGTTAGATCGGTTTAAAGCCAGGCACTCAATTTCCTTCTCGAAAATTGTTGGAGAGGCAAAATGTGTGGACGAGAACGTAACAAGTGACTGGTTACAAAACACATGGCCACAACAAAGGCAACCATACAAAGATGAAGATATCTTTAATGGTGACGAGACAGGTGTCTTTTATAAATTAACGCCAGACAAAACTTTAAATTTCAAAAATCAAAAATGTGTCGGTGGAAAACTTTCCAAGCAAAGAGTGACGGCCTTTGTTTGTGCAAATATGACAGGTACAGAGAAAAGAAAGCTTTTGGTTATTGGAAAAGTTTACATCCTAGATGTTTCAAAAACATTAAAAACACTACCTGTAAATTACACAGCCACTAAAAAAGCATGGATGACTTCTGCTATTTTTGAAGAAGAATTGAGAAAGTGGGACAAGGAACTCTCTTTAAAAAAAAAGAAAATTCTTCTCCTAGTTGACAACTGTGCAGCCCACCCAAACTTAATTTGACCAATATAAATCTAGTGTTCTGACCAGCCAACTGCATGAGTGTCTTGCAGCCTATGGACCAGGGAGTCATAAGAAGTTTAAAGTGCCATTATCGAAAACAGCTTTTAAAAAGAATAATTTTTTGTATGGATAATGGAGAACCTGTGAACATTACTGTTGGATGCTGTTCAGTTTTTAGACAATGCGTCGAGTGCGGTTACGTCAGTGACAATTCATAAGTGTTTTCGTCAAGCAAAATTAACTGTAGCTTCTCTCAATGTTGAGGACGTTGATAAAGATGACAAAATGCCTTAGTCAGAGTGGATACAAAAATTTAATGTGAATCAGGGAGCGTTCAGAACTGATCTTGAGTCCTACATTTCAGTAGACGATGAGGTGGAAACATTTCAAGTCCTAAGTGATAAAGAAATTGTTGAACTGGTGCAAAACGTGGAAATGGATGTCGATGAAGTTGAAGAAGAAGAAGACATCGTTGCTTGTCCTACAATCCAAGAAGCAATGAGAGCTGCTGAGACTATATCCAGGTTTTACCAGTTCAGGGAGGTATCCACAAATACCAAAGAAGCAGCTCAGCTTAATTAAGGAAAGAACAGAAAAACTTTTTTTCGGAAAGGGTTGTGCAAAAGAAAATAACGGACTTTTTTCAGCAATAGAACTTTTTTACACAATGTAAGTTTCATATACATACATAATATGTTTTGTTTTTTAATTGTTTTTTATCCTAAAATGATTCTTGTTTTTTTTTTTAAATTTGACTTAAGTAAATGTTATATTTTCGGTATATCGTAAACTATGTTAAATTATCATGTTTAGGCCCAGAGTAATTAACAAATAATATATCTACTATAACCAATAATGCTGTAATAATATTTTCCCTCATTAAAATTTTATTTTTCTCAACCTCTTTTTTAACGTTACTCTGATATAAGTTCCACTGTAATGCATAAAAATTTGCAAAACAGAGGTTGTTAAAAGTAGAAGGATAAAGAAACTGTGATGAACATATTTTGTGATATGAGTTTTGGGACATGACACGGGAATTACAAATGAACATTCTTTACACGAAATTATTATTAAAAATAATCTTAATTGTAAAATTATTCGAATGCCCTAATTTAGTACATATTATGCATTTCAGTAATGATTTAGTATTATAATTAAATTATTTTTGTTCAATTTCTGATACAAAGACATGGTGAGACTCACTTTTCAGATAATCACCCAATTAGATTATATTTGTCTATACAGTAAAATAATTATTTACCAAACAGTTGGACTTCTTATTTCCTGGTCAATCTGTTTCAATAGTGATACCACCGTTGGCTTTGACAAACGAAATCGGCAAAAACAGTCTAAATCGTCCCAGTAATTATAATGGTCTCTTCTATTATGAAACCGAGGTACCCTACGTGGTCGTCCTAAGTGCACTATAAAGTTAATTACATCTTCATCATCAGATGAAGATTCTGAACTTGATATTGCATTAATCATTTTTAATATTTTTATTAATTAGGTTATGAAATTTTATTTATTTATTTTTCTGTCAAAAAAGGTCTCGAATTGCACATGCGCAAGTACAATAACTGCAGCCAATAGAACAGAAAAAGTGGTTAGCTAACCCAGATTTTTTTAACCTGGTTTAGAGTACTGAAAAACGATATAAGGGTTAAAATATTGGTTAAAATTTAAACTAGGTTAGCTAACCATGATTTTAACCTGTCACTGAAAAACTGGGCCTTAGACAAAAAATGTATTTTATTTAGTAGGTGGCTTAGGCCCTTCTTGACTAAAGTACCTTTATTGTTTTAGAGAAGTCGACAATACCACACTGCAACTCAATGCAGTTCAATTATTATTTTGACCCCAGAAAAACTTCCACCAAGCCGATGGAGAAAAGTTAACATTAAAGAAAGAAAGAAAAAGCAGTAAAAAGGTGCAGTAAAAGAAGCAAAGAAGTTTGGAGATCCGTATAAATGTAAAAAAAAGTGCAGAGAACGCTGCAGCGTACCGAATTATCGATACTTAACGGCTTTTGGGATTTAGAGACATACGAAAAGCAGAACAACATATTTATTTTCCACAATAAAGTTATAAAGAGAAAGAGAAGTTACAAGAGAAAAACAAAAAAAAAAGAGTCAAAACGAAAATTTACCAATTTGTATTTTGTAAAAGTAAACGGCATAGATGTGCATATATGCCAACCGGAGTTTTTATTGGTTCATAGACTACAAAAACTCAAGTAAACGAATGAAACTAATTTCAAAACAAATTTCTGAAGGAAGATCAACAGTTTTTTGTATTCTTTTTTTTATTTTTTATTTTTTTTTTATTTATTTTTTTTTATTTTTTTTTAATTTTTTTTTTATTTATTTTTTTTATTACTACGCTAAGACATAAACCCGATTCGGACACCTCGGAGGTTTAGATTTTCTTAGTATTTTTTTTTTATTTTGTTCTTCATTTTTTTTTATTCTTTTTTATTTTTTTTTATCAGAGCTTTAATTTTAAACAATTAATATGACTATATAAAATTTTATATACATCTAGATTTTTTGACTCTAAAAGATGTGTTAGATTAAAGGTAATTGAACATTAACTTGAACTAGCTTGGTAAAAAAATTTGATATTTCAATAAAATGTAAAGGACATTTTAACAGCATATGTTGTAGATCAGCTAGCTCTCCACATATACATTCATTATTATTTGCCAGTCCCATTTTTCTTTTGTAGACTGGAGTCATACAATGATTGCTTCTTATTCTACAAATAGTTTTGATGAAGCCTCTGTTGGAAACTTGTTTAAACCATGTCTTGACGGAAATTTTGGGTTGGATTATTTATAAAATTTGCCTTTGTCCGAATTGTGTTGTAGTGTACCTGCCATTTGGTCCTTTTAAGAGACCTGATTACAGATATTAAATCTCCCATAGGTAGTTGATAGGTTTGAAGAGTGGATTCTTTCATTGTTGCTTTTTTTGCCAGATCATCTACTATTTCGTTGTTTTTTATACCAATATGTGCTTTTATCCAGCACAATATGATATTTTTGCCCGATTTCAAAGCTTCACTGTTCAGTGCTATAATGTCACTGATGATATAATTGTCTACAAAAGTATGAAAATTATATTTCAGTTTATGTACAATGCTTTGGCAGTCTGTAAATATAACATAGTTTAGTTCTTTTTGATTCATACATATTTTGTAGGCTTCTTTGACTGCTATGAGTTCAGCTGTGAAAGTTGTCATTTTGTCGGGTAATCTGTTGTTTATCTTTTATACTTTTTTGGGGGTAGAATATAGCATATCCAACTTTGCCGTCCATTTTTGAACCATCTGTATATAATTTTTGATAACTTCCCCAATGACTTTGTACATACTGAAGGTGATCTATTTTAGTAAGAAAATCTGTGGCAAGAATATTACTTAAATGGCAGTTAAATGGAGATAAATAATCTTCATAGTTTAATTTTCGAGATGAGGGTTGTTTCATTTTGCATATGTCGTCAATATAACAAGAAACATTGAGAAAACTTTCCACAACTAAAAGCTGCTTCTTTTTTTCCCAGTAATGATGAGTTAGGTATGTAGTGGTTAATTGTACAATTTTATTTAACAACAGTTTATTGTTAACTGCCACTTTAACTATAAATTTTTCACTTAAGAATTCTCTGCGTAATGAAAGTGGAGGTTCATTAAGCTCACATTCCATGACCAATATGGGAGTACTACGAAGATAACCAGTGCTTAATCTAAGTGCCTTATTTTTTTATACTTTCGATTTTTTGGAGTACAGCGTTTGATGCTGAGCCATAAAATATAGATCCGTAATCTAGGATCGATCTCATTAAATTTCTGTATAGTAATATTGAGATGTTTGGATCAGCTCCCCAGTTACTGACATTTACAGTCTTGATGATATTC